>JAODOY010019705.1:0-25296 GCA_025399855.1 Forbesichthys papilliferus
ATCAGGTGTGTTGGAGCAGGGAGACATCTAAAACATGCAGGGCTGCGGCTCTCCAGGATCAGGGTTCCCTACCCCTGGGCTAGCCTTTTACTTAACTAAGCATTCACAAGGTACACTGATGCAGAGAATGCAAATGTATTTGTTCCTTCATATTAGCACTCAAAAACGTTAAATAATGTCCTTCTACTGCTTTACCCATAGCAAACATTTCCAGTGTGTTTTCACTTCCTTAACGGACCACTGATGTGGTAACTAGACCAATCAAATTACTGTCTTGGTAAATATTGACTAACTAGTTCTAGTTTCCCTACAAGGATGATATTTTTATACAAAATACAGCACGAGGTCCTGTAAAAACGCAACGATGGCGTTTTAAAACCTATATTTTGGATTTAAATGTGAGCAGTAATTATGTTTGACAATATAATTATATCTTCAAATATTAAAAAGAGGTTTGGAATGAATTGCATCTGGATACCATATCCTCCATCAAAAACATAAATGGCTGTAATAGAGTGAAACTGGCAGGTGTACTGATGTACATGACAGCCTAGCCCGCAGATGAGGAATAGTTTGGTCTAATTCATGTGGGTTAAGATTCCACATTTCTGGTGGCGAGCAGTGACAAGCTTCTACCAACAGAGGGCAACAGCGGCAGCAGAAAGACGACACTGATTTAGTGGGTCAGGTTTCACCACTGGTTAATTTTTAAAAACTAAACAATGAATGCTGTGCCACTATAATGGAGATGATTTACTAGCGATACTGGATAGGAAAATGCATTTGTGGAACATAATACTACTTAATACTTACACCGCACTACATGTATAATCCATATCATTAATACAAACCATTTTGCGCATGGGGCGCAGGATGAATGAAAGTGCTGCGGATTTCAAAAAGCCTGTGACTTCATGATGGCGACAACACAACCACTATTCACACCAACAGGGGCTTCAACAGCCTTCAGTCAACCTCACCAGCACACGTTCCAAGACAACACAGGTACAGGCGGGAGCTACGCTAAAAATCATTAACGTGGTGGACCATGTAAGCATTTGCCTGCATTACTTCCGGAGACACACGCCATGTTATTCTATAGAATTTGCTCCGGAGGCAGGACGGGGGCATGTTGCTTCATGACAGCAGAGAATGTGTGTATGTGTGTGCGTGGGGAACAGGGGCACCCTGCTGTGTTCTTAAGACACACAGGCACACATACTGTACACTCACCACAGGCCCCTAAGGATTAAATGCAAATGGAGGAAGGCTGGATCCAAACACGTAGACGTGTGAGGCTGTGAGCGAGCGCTCTTCACACCAGCAGCTGGCTTCTGCAGCAGCAATGCACTACCTTAATGGCGTGCGTGCGTGCAGGCCAGTCTGCGGTGTAGAATTCCCCTCCATCTCTGGAGGGAGAGGGTGTGATCCCTTGACATGAAAGAGGTGGCATGCACAAACATACACTGATACAACAGCACATGTATGTGGTTTAAAGCGCGCACACGCACGCACACACACACACACACACACACACACACACACAATGAGCTAATCTGTTGCAGCAGTGAATGACTGCTGACAAACAACTCCATTCAACCTCGTTACTGGACAGATCACGTTTCAACCTGCAGTGAATCTGTTCTGTCAATATTGTAGGGATGACCCCCGCCTCAAAGCTATCACAGTCACACACACCAAGGCTTATTTGAAGCCTCCTCCCCCGCAAGAGCAATGCTTCTCTCGTTCAATAAGTCACCGGATGGAAGGGTTGGACCAATAAAAGGTCAGAGGTGAAGAATCGTGACATGACATTGAATCCATGCAGTATTTCAGGAACAGGTATTTCAGGTATAGATATTTTCTGCAGGATTCCCTACTTCAATAAAATATGATGATTAAGGGATGTTAGGATAGAGATTACTGATATTTGAACTGGATCAAAATAAAAAAAAACAATGCCATAGGCTGCTCTCTCAGAAGCTCCCAAATCGGACACACATTGCCAAGGCTGGCACAGTGTTGTGTGGTTCGCACCACTTTGTTTGTGTTTCTATTTACAGAGCCATGGCTGTGTAGAAACACCAGATGATGTTTTCAGCGCGCACACAGAACGGACTGTGAGAAGGTCGTCGCTGAATTTGACACAACCAAGTGTATTAGCGTACAATCACTGAGTCCACCTTTAACAAACATAACCGATTATAAAACTGCAGAGAGAGAGAGAGAGAAAGAGAGAGGAGAGAGAGAGAGATCTTAAAATAGCACTGCTAATAGGGAGAAGATTTGATGTTCTGTTCTGTGTGTGTCTCTGAAACAAAATTAATTTGGGTAATATCTGCAGAGGCAGGGGGGGGTGGGGGGGTGGTAGGGGGTCAACTCAAGCTTTGTCTGCGGGTCCTTGAAAAGTAAGGAATGGGCAGTACCCTTTTGTGTGTGTGTGTGGAGAGGCTACAACAGCCGTAAAAGTCCAGAAATGGGACATGTAATGGCTACTACTGCAGTTCTGCAGCAGTATTTTCTGTCTGACCAACCACATTTTGAGAACATATCAGTAGGTGAATAGAAAACTATACTGCTTAAGTGAAAAAACATTGCTTTAATTTAATAGAGTGATAACAAAAACATTGTATCTGTAGCACTAAAATCATAATACACATGGTTATTATTCAGTTTGAACTACGTTACCTGCGGTTCTAATATACTATTTATGTGGTAGATAGTGGACCTTGTGGCTGTTCCCGCCTAAATAATTTGTGGGGGCTTTTCCATTCCCTCGGCATAAAGGAGAATTCAGGGCTTCCCAGACAATGCCCTGTTTCACTGGGAATCTTATGATTCTCCCAGAATGCACTGTGGCAGGAGGCGTGGCCCCTGGGATCGGCTTTCACGGGTTGAGCCTCCTTTTCTGCTCTTCTCTCGTCTCCCTCTTTCCTATTGGTCAGCCACCAACGTCACCGCGTCCCCTCTGTTCACCGTCAATGCACCGCAACTAAACAGCAGCACTGTTTGCCGACAAAAGGACTGTGCGTGTGCGTGTGTGTGTGTGTGTGTGTGTGTTGGGTGGTGGGGGGGGTGCATTGCCCTTGTTCTCCACAAGCAAGACTGGCATCAATCTGACTCTTAATGCGACAGTGGATATAATGTGTGTATTTGAGGCACTCGGGGTGACTGTCATCCTTATTGTCAGTCGGAATGATTTACGGGATGGCCTTATTGTTTATTTCCTAACGGGTTGGGAGTTTTAATCCTCAATTTATCTCTTTTCACCCATCTCTGCTGATGTCATCGTTCAATTCATACTCGGGAGCTGAATACATCTAATCTACTCTAATTATGAAAAACCCGATAGAGAGGAGGTCAAGGGTCACCTCACCAACATAAAAGATGGGAATAAGAATGCTTTCGTCTCTGAAATGACAGATCACATCAAACGGTCTAGGAAGTCTATGCATCACACATTAGTATAAGGCTAAGTGCCTGCCTGCCTCGGACCAAAGCAGCTGCCTGAAAACTAACTATTATTGAGCTAAAGGAGAAACGAATTACAATAAATTAACATTTACCTGGTTGAGCACAAAACTTGACAGGGAAAGTGCGTGGAAAGAATGAATTCACTGTATTCATGCAGGAAACATGAAGCCTAGCATAAAACTTTACAAGATACATGCGCACAAAGGCTACAATTCATTTCTAACACTTACACCAACCGATCAACCGTTTTTTTTATGCAAAGGTGAGCGAGGCTTGAGAAGCGCACAGATAAAAGCTGCTGCTATTTGGCCCAAGCAACGTTTCCAGCTACATGTTTCTGTTGGTGGGGGACATTTCAAGCACCGAGGGGACTGTTGCAACGTACACAATGCAGGTCGAGACAAAGACACATGCACAGCGCGCGCACACACACACAAACACACACACGGGAACACTGAGGCTCATGCGCCAACACAGATCACACTTCGATAGGAAACTCGCACGCAGATTTTATTACAATCCACTCAAATACAAATGCTCCCCTCACACACACTTGAAAGCCTCTCACAGATGCGTACACATAACAATTTGCATTATTAAAATGCCCACGCCCACACACACACACACTCAAGCTAAAGCATCTCTCGGTAACACTTAATATTACTGTGAGTGACTCATAACAGCAAAACCACTAGAGTGGGATGGGATGAAGAGGAGAGCTCCCCCCCACCAGCCATTATACTCTCTCCCTCTCTGCCTTGCTTAGTTCCCGGTCAACGCAAGCTTCACTTCTGTATTGTAACCTTCAGAGCATATCCACCCAGTGGCTGTGGCTCCACGAGGTTGCAAATACTAGGAGTTCCAGGGCCAAGCAAAGGAACTGTAAACATAAACACATTTTCAGTGCTCTCTCTCTTTCCTCTGGGTGCCAGGTAAGGTGGACACAGGTGGAACCTACATTGGACCGATTATTACAGCCTCTTTCATCAGTAGGCTAAAACCTTCCTGCTCTATGGCGACTGCACTGGTCTGTACTTGGACTAGCAGACAGATATGGTTGATTTTATTGTTATTTTATACAGCAGGCGCCATAATACATCTTTGGGAAAATAGAGGCGATTATATCTTTGCTTTCATCCGAAGCAGAGAAAGGTGTCCGTTACCATAGCAATCTTGTTCCTGTCACATAACCCACATCACTTCCTGTGGGCCAGCGAATTTCCCGCCAATGCACTATCTAGAGACGGCTGTATCGACAAACCCATGGGGTCTCACGTTTCGCCACTTGACTGGGGCCTAGGAAGACCAATTCAAGAAGCAATTAGAATAATGTATTACACCATTAAAAACTGAAATACAATGCAGCTTTAATTCTGTTGTTTAACAATGCATAGAAAGCCATTTGTAATCCATGACCGTTAGCAAGGCTATATAAAAGCGACGTGAATGCTGCCTTGACGACAATGTGGTCTAGAGAGACACGTGCCTTGTCCACACGCATTTTTAAATACGTAGCTTTTTATATGCATTTTTGGCAGTTCAGTTTGGCAATCACTGAAGACAAGTGTGTGTTTTTAGTGTTTGTGTGTAGACAGGGAAAACGGATGTTTTGGCTTATAACCATCATATTCTTCGTTTATGTTTGTGTGCGCCAGAAAGTCCTTTGATTAATCCAACGTGAGACGGTTTTCTTTACACTGCTTGAAAGCATGCTAAAATAGCATTTTCACGTGGATGGAGAGTTTTATTTTATTATTTTTTTCAATATTAAACAGTGATTGTACGGATGAGATTTATTTTCCTGTTTCCCTGTTTGAAAAATGTATCTGTACACGTGGACTAGACATCAGACCCAAGCCTCTGGTCTGCAGTAGGCAGATGTGCCCCCAATCCTCTTCCACTGGGTCCAATTATTCTCCTTTACTGGCCATAGCAACCACCGCGCATGTGCGCTCGCTAATCTAATGAAGCGCACGCACGGATGCTACACATGCACACCTAAGCACACACACACACACACACACACACACACACACACACAAATAGGCTGGAAAAGCTGGATAAACACAGGATATGCACACACTGACTAATGCAGTATACAGGAACACACACACACACCTGAGGCTCTGGGGGTCCCATGAGAGTGAGAATAAGTGAGGGAGAACGATCGAGCAAGTGAGAGCGAGAGCGCGAGAGAGAGAGGGAGAGAGGGAGTGGGTATGCATTTGTTCATGTGAATGATATTGAATAAATAAACTGTGTGCACGTGTGTGTTATCCAGTGTGTGTGAACTGCCCGCGGGCGCTCCAGCACGAGCCAAGTCTCCGTGTCCAGCTGCCAAAAGGCCGAGCCCCTGTATCCCCCCCGAGGTACTACCACTGCTCCCACTACAGCTGAGGCAGCGCATTAATCCCTTATTTAATGCCACAGGGCCTCTCGTGTAAACGGTCCGGCGGCGCGATTCTAAGCTAAGTACAATGCTAAGCTAATAAGCGCAAATTAATGGCCGTTCTGCCACGGGGATTCAGCCATTAACCCGATGCGAAGCTAAGAACAATGCTAAGCTAATGTGCTAAAAATCAGCCGTTCTGCCACGGAGATTCAGCTGTGTCTGTGTGTGGTGGATGGTAGGTTGAAAGGCCTTCTCTGTAATTGGCCAAAAACCTCATATTTTTGGCACATGCCAAAAACAGGAGGTGAATTTAGGCGTCCAATCAAATTCCCCTATCCTGGTGTAACCAGACCTAAAATTCACTTATATAAGGATTAAGGTGTGGCAATGCTCCATTGGGAAGTTGCCTCAAACTAGGCATAGACTCTGGTTAAATATTGACAGCAATTAACAAAAACAGTTGCTACCAATGTCCTGTCATCTAGCGCTACCACCATTTAGATACACGCTCGAGTCATCCAACTACCCCACCCTGATTTGACCGCCAGCAGGATAACTGTGAAAACGTTAATGCAAACTATATTTTAGGGGTGTATAAGAAATAAGACAATCCGATATGTATACATATACATAGGCTACATACGATACGATTCAGGGACGATGCATTTTAATATGGAACGATGCGATGCGATAGGGCTGTCGCTATAATCGCAATACCACTGTGTTGCGAACTTAACTGCAGGCCGTGGCAAGCAACCACCAACATTTTATTTTTTTTCATGAGGCTAGCCCATCGAATATGACGTATGATCTAGGGCGTGCGCGCTATCGAAGCACAAATTCCCCCAGCCCCTTTTTAGCCGGTTCTAGCCTTTGGGAGTGTATGTATTCACGACACTCCGACGCTTTACAGCACTTTACTACAGTTTAGTAAAGTGCTGTACTTAGTCTGGGAAGCTCACCATGCAGCGCACACTCGAGTGATTCTTTTTGGACATGTGTATTTCGTGTGTGAAAGAAAATGGAATATGTTGTACCCTAACCTTTTGGGTTGTTCAACTGAAAACAGCCTACTGTGCCATCACTTTCTCTACATGCTACCTAAATCACCGCACGTTTATTTTCTTCACCACGACAGCCCTACGATGCAATGCAATCTGATACAGTTCTAAACATTTGTTTATTAATCTTCCAATATGAATTTAAACAAGCATAACGTGGATAGAATATAAAAGTATAGAATTAGGCATAGTCCCCCCTTGACTAAAGATAAGCTGCAATAGAGGAAGTCACTAGTCACTCTTACAATCACAATATGAAGTTTATATTTGAGCTCCACTTAACAGACTATACCACATTGTACATAGACAACCTTACATCTTATGGTAATTTTAGGCTATGTATCCTAGGAAAGGTTGTGGGAGTAGTCTCAGAATATTACAAATATTTAATGGTTATTTACAAGTTACCAGTAACATAGTTATCTGTTGAATATTTAACAATTATTTAGGCCTACTATAATCTGCTACGTGTAATCTAAAGAGATTTATTTTAGAGAGACTGGTATATTTTACAGAGATCTTTTATTTTGAAGTTCAGCGAGACAATTCTGTAGGCTAGAATTTAAAAACGGGATGCCACCTCACACTCCAAGACAGGAGGTGGCGATGTATGCACCTTTAAGTTGATACATAACAGGTAGACAAGTCTGTGTAGCCAGTGGAAAGTGTTTAATTTGAATCAAGAAACCCCAAGGTATTTTGTCAAATTCACCAAATATCTACTCGCATTTCACTACCTTACCGTTATCTGTGTGTGTTGAATATATAATCTAATACTTCTACACAGCCCTTGCTCTGTAAATAGCAACATAAACAGTGGTAAATGTCAACATAAACCCCGCTGTAGTACTACGCTTTGCTTCACATTGTGTTTCCCTGTGTGGAGCAGAGGACCGCGTAGTGATCGTTAAGTTATCGTTAAGTAGTTAACAAGTGTACTGGAGAATGTCTAACCCTGCCTTTAAGCAGTAACTGTAGTCTACTAATTTTAGATTTACAAGATCTGTAAACAACCAGTAGTGTTGTTAAGTTTTCAAACAAATTCATTATTGTAAATTTGACAACGGTTACAATGACAAATTCGTCATTGTAAATTTCAAATGCGCTTTTACATATGTAGTTGGTCGTCATCCATGTCAATCAAAATACCTCTGCTGTCAGGTAGGCGGGTACTGACTCAGTTAGCCAGCGCTGTGCCTTAGATAAAATTCACCTGCCGCTCGAGTCCAAAACATCAGTTCTCGTCAGTCATCGATGGATGTTTTACATCCCACACACAACACACCCACACACACCATAGCTGTCTGATTCAAATATCATAGCCATGAAGTGTGGGAAAATGGAATTATCTTTTGAGTGATAAGTCATTCTTATCAGGACAAGAACTAACAAGCTGTGGGCAACACCTGAGGCTCGGTGTAACAATGCCAAGTGCTGCTACTGTATGTGCCAGGGCTCAAACATTATTATGCATTGTGCTTCTGTAGAGCATTAGCTGCATCTGATGCGTTCGAATAAGGAGCAGACGAGAATGCGGCTGCAACCTTCTCCAGACAGATGGCGACCCAAAACACTGGAAAAGAATGGGAAGGGGGGGATATGCCAGATGGCCTTTTGACCCCTTTCCTACAGTTATTTGTCACAGATGTAAGGCTCTTCGGGGCCAATGTGTGTGATGTCATTGACATCCTGGAGCACAAGCCACTGTATTAAATCACATTTACATGCAAATGATACATTGGAATACATACATTCTAATAGTTAAACAATAACATGGTGGGGATTGCGCTAGACAGATCCTTTTATAGAGGAAAGCATAACGACAGCTGGCCTCAAAGTGCTGCCTTCAACACTGGCAGTTTATACAATTAACTGCGATGGTGAAAGTCTCCATGATCTACCCCAATAGGATGTGGCCTCTGTATTCTGGCTGAGAAAAGAGGAGGCATTTAATGTTGACAGAAATGCGCATTACCAGTAGCATAACGTGGATCAGTCCTAATTAGGCTAGTGGTGCAGCAAACAGAGACGCTAATTAACTAGTCAATGAATCATGTATTGGTGAACAAGGCAAGGCCTTGAAGGGCTCACAAGCATCTGCTGTCATCTTGTACACGGCAAATACAAAGCAAGCTGGTCGCTCTAACGCTGCCCGTCTCGCCGCTCGCTTCCTTTTATTTGTCTACGGTTTTGTGTTCCCGGACGCCTTGGCTTCCGGGAGCATCTGTCGGCTAATCCTCTGGGACCGCCGTGTCCAACGAGGGGGCGATCGATAGGACAGGAAGTGAGTGACATCATCACCCGCCTCGGGGGAAGAGATCAGAGTCGAGATGCATTGCGTTGTGCCCTCTGTCCTGTCATCCTCGTAAAAAGCGTTTTTACAATTTAAAGAAAATGCTTGCCACTGCTTTTTTTTCTAGATCATTCTATAAAAACAGGAATCTCTCGGTTCCTTTGTGTAAAGCCGATTGTGTAGCACGCCGCTACAACCCTATGCAACAAGAGTGTCACATTCACAAATAAGCGCATGTCTTTACTAGCTGCTTGCTTGCAGTGCTTGTGTTTGGCTGTGACGCCTACTATATTCTCAACCACATTATCTGAGCGTGCCAAATAAGTCACCAAACTTGAAATGGTAATTTTCCCCCCGCGATAACCTAGGAAGTGCCCGTAGCAGTCTAGGAACTTAAGTGTATCCTATGAGCAAGTCATTTTGGATAAGAGCTAGTTATGTAAAATTGTGACGCTGTTGTAAGAGGCCTGGGCAGGAAGCCAGTCTGCACCGGGGCTATTTTTATACCTGCGCTGGGATGGGAGGTGTAACAAGCTAGGCTATTGTTTTGGTCAGTGTCTACCGCTTCCCTTCATTATAGAGACGTGTTGGGGGTGGGGTGCACAGCTGGCAATCCTACTAAACACACCGGTGGACGACTGCCTCCACACTGGTGGAGCATACTTTGGTGAAGTCCTAGTCTTATATTGCATTAGAACTTGTAGTAGAACTGTTCACCGCTGGACATGGTAAACAAGCGGCTTCGTTCTACTGACATTCATTACATCGCATCCTAGTTGCGTCTGCGATGACTTCTGTTACAATGACTGAAGTTTATTATCATCGTTTTTTGCGCTTTTGCTCGCTCCTGAATAAAGGGCATTATAGTGCATTTTACACTGGCAGTATGTGGGCAGGACACAGGTTCAATATCCTGCCAGCAGGTCTTTGAACATCCTGTCCCGCAGCAGGCTTTGGTCACCTAATGACCGCTCTCAATGTGCCCTTGAGCAAGGCAAGAAACCACCAGATGTTCCAGTGGAGATGCCCATTAGCTGGCGGTTGGGGGCTGGTTAGATCGCAGACAGGCACCCCGGGTGATTGGCGGCTGGTGCCAGGGGGTGTGACATGGTGAAGAGTGCGTGAGGCGTGGCGTCAAAATGTCTTCCCGATTTCACAGCTTTGCTGGAGAAGTAAAACACTTCTGCTGTGATTAGCGGAGCTGCCACGCCACCAGCGTCACTCACCACATAGTGACCGCCTGAGTAAAAGAGGGAAGAGAGTGATGACTTCTGCAATCGTTGGACAAATCACGCTGCAAAGGTTACTATATACACACAGTATATATGTTAAAATCAAGATTAATGAAGGCGTTTGTGATCTCTAGATTACAATAATGTAAAAAACTATGGCGTAGAATTGTCGTCATAATTGCTCTTCACTTCTATTTGACCTTGCAAATTGCTTGAATTGAATCCTCTGGGTCTGCAGCCCTGAGAACATTTCTCTGGCATCTCCCTTGGTTTGTGGCCTTGACGTTTTGCAAAGTCACTCTAAACCAGGCACTACTGTTCCCTTTTTGTCAAACTAGGGCAAAAATGTAACGCTCGTGGTTTCGCAGGCCAATCACAGATGAGAGATACATCAAAAACAACCGCCAAATGGGTGACAAACTTCTCCAGTCAAGATTTACCAGTATTTCAATGTTTGCAACAGGTCATATCCCACCAGGTATAGCGCACGCTTTTATTGAGCGTGGAGGAAAGCTAATCTTTCACTCCCAAGGCTAGAGTGGCTTTTGGACTTTAGAATTCCAAGCCATTGTTGTGGGTTAGATAAAGAAATCTCGCCACCAGTTAGGCTAGCATTCACCAGTGGCTGGCCTCTCCCTTAGTTAGGGAGAGAAAAGCAATAGGCCAAATGAAAGGGCGACAGCTAACCCTAGGCATTTCTTGACCTTAGCCGTTTGCTCTTGAGACCTCTGATGCACAATGGTGAAATACTTTAAAAAGTTTGGTTGGCTCTTGAGACCTCTGAAGCCCGATGGTGAAATACTTTAAAAGATTTGGTTGGCTCTTGGCCTTGTTAGTTGGTTTTGGACGTAGAAAAAAAAACATCTATTATATTATTAACTATACTATTATAAACAATGGGATTCTTGGCAAGGCATACAGCTGTTGAGATTTTTTGTGATGTACTGTCAGCCTCGGTGACCCATGTAATTTACCACCATGCAAGATCATCACAATTACAGCCTTATCAGCATCATTCTGGGAGGTTTCAAATGACTCGGGAAGAACTGAGTGGACGAGCCCTATTCTGCGAGAGCATTTTTAACAAGACGATTTACAGAATTCCTGGTCTTCTGTTCTGCAATAAAATTCTCAACTACGTTACATTCGCCAGAGAAAGCATTGATAGACGTGCGGCTACACTGGTATTTTAGAGCTAAGAAAAAACAGGAGCCACTAACTGAAGAGATTAAAGAATGCCAGCTGTGCTCACAGGAGCCTTTCCCCCCACACAATGCAACTTTACAAAAGCTTCATTCTCAAGTCAGCTAAGTGTTTAAGCCTGCTGCACAATATCCAGTGATTGAAATCCCGGCAGAGCTGTTTCTCGTCTCGAGAACAAAGATTCAAATAATCACTATAATTACCGAATGTTTGAATAAACTGCATTAGAATTGCTTGACGGAAAGAAACCCCAAGTTCAGAGAAGAGCAGCAAAGGTGGTCCTATACCAGTGTAGCGTAGCTTAATGACTTGCTGAGAAAACAGACAGTACACCATAAGGACATTGCATTATTCAAACACAATGCCCCAGTTAAAATACTAAATAAAATAAAAAAACAAGCCTTGGAGAAGGATTGGGAAGAAAATGGAGGGGGGGGGGGGGGGGGGTGGACTATGGTGGGTAAAGGAAAACATTGAGAAATAGGGAATGGTTTGAAAACGAGTGGAAGACAAAACATGAAGCTGGAGTAGAGAATAATTCACCGTTCCTCTGTGATAAATGAAGTGCGTCTGCTGCGACTGACCACAGACACATGACTCATTGAAGCCATAGCTGGCGCGTGAAAATGCTTTCATCAGCTCCGGGTCTTGCCCAGGCCTTCATTTCATCCCTGCACTACTGCTGAACAGCGACCCGTGGAGGCTCCGACACCTGCCTCTAACCAACATCACAAGTAGCTCCCATACACCTCCACTGAAAACCACTCCATACACCTTCCTGACTAGCTGACTTAAAGATTTATTTTCCCCCTTCAAATAGCTGTGTTATTTTACAACTTGCGGGATCATAATGTATGAAAAACACCTCACGCATGTGTGAAGAACTGATTAAAAACTATTTCCATCTTATGGCCCAGGAAAGAAAAAATTAAGAAAATACTTTTTTTTTTAAATCACTGCCTGTCTTGCTGGCAACATAACTGTACAACATCATGACAACCCTTGATATTAATAACCAATAAGCTATAAATGTTAGGAGTGCCTTGCTCAACGGCAGCCTGAGCCTCTTTCATTGTTCATTTACCTTTGTTTTGTTCTTGTTTAATGAACATATTCACAAACATGTTAAAATATTGGAGGCTTCTGATGCATTTCTTGTTGCTCTGTCTTACTTCGCCTCAGTGTGTGGACACATTGTGATAAAGTGCTCTAAATAAACTTGACTGATGGCACAGATGCACATGCAGGCTACAGCTTGCTGTTCGCCTGCTAACCAGTGAATCATGTCTTCTGGCCTGCGTCCTGGTATAAGATGGAACCACTGCAGTTTCAACATCTCTAATGTAAACATGGCAGCAGTAGACCAACCTTAAAAAGAAAAATAGAGTCGAGAGATTTAGTATATAGCAGGAAGCACAACGTGTTTGGCTGATAGTCATCAACAACAATGATATGTGCTGCTGGGATACTGGTTAGCACCACTGTGTCATTGGTTAGCACCACTGTGTCATTGGTTAGCACCACTGTGTCATTGGTTAACATTTTTTTTTCCTTTCTTCAATAATCCATGTGTCTAGACAGTGGGGTCTCTCAGCTTATAATACAAGATCTCATAAGCGCACACACACGAGCACACACAAACACACACGTTTGGGTCCAAACCAGTGCCCACCGGTACATCGCCTTCTAATCAAATCTAAAGGCTGGCAGACAGTTGGAAGCAACTGCAATCAGTGGGAGGCGTAGGGGTTAGGTTCCAATCCATCATTAAGCTATTCAATAAGCTTTCCAGTACCCAGCCTTGTCAATATCCAGTGTCAGTCAGCACTACAGGGTTAAGAAGCAGCAAAAGTTGAAGTGAAGCACTGATAGTCCTGGAATCATGGAGTAAACAACGAGGTTAGCCCACTACATCAAGATTGATTTGATTAATTCATGCACAACAAGTAGCTGTTACAATGTTAACATCTCTAATGCTTGTGCATGCTGATAAGTTCATACTTTCAGTGGTTGTGTTTACATTTCTTTCTTTCTTGCTAGTTACATTCAGTGAACTTTAAATGCTGCTGTAATAAACCAGAAGTTGTATTTCTGTTTGAATGAAGCCATCTGTTGTGTGGCTGTCATGGCCACAGCAAAGCAGAAAGCAAACGGGGTTCTAGAACGTTTTAGAGGACTCTTCTTGTTCCGTGAAAAGGATCACAAGAGCTAATGAACACAGTTGCTATGCTGCCTCTTATGTTGCTATGCTGTCTCATATGTTGCTATGCTGTCTCATATGTTGCCATGCACTCTTATGGTAGGAGTCACTTAGCTTGCGTTAGCATGTTTACGTAGCCTACTACTTTGAGAAAAAGCCTTTCGACAACAAAACACGAGGGTTGGTAAATGTTAGCTTACAGTACTTTTGAGAACGTAAATTACAGTAATTAGAGAGACTTTGTTGCCGCCAACAGTACTTGTCCGCACTGGGTCCTTACAGCTGCCCCCGCAGTCACAGAAATGATATAAACGTTTAAATGGAATTGTTACAAAACCATACAGTACACGTTTCATACAAATTATATTTACAGGTCAACCAAGGCCAAACAAAGAGAGAAAGCAAACGAAGCAAAAATTCGAGCTGCGTCGAGTGCAGTCATGTGACCCCTGAATGACACACACGCACAATAGCTATATTTATCTAATGATGGGGGGGAGCAGGTCAGGCAGAGAGGGGGTCGTAGGTTTCCCCGGTGTCACCTGCCTCATCAGCATGCGTGGCGAATGTGAAAGACATTTTTATTTTAATGTATGTAAAGCCATCAATCAGAGGTGACCGACCTGGGTAAAACTAAATCCATGACAAATATGGATATTTCATTGAAACACTACAAAAAAAAAAATTTTTTTTTTAAAAAGGTACATACAAAAAATAATACATTTTATTACATAAATCGAAAAAATTAATGTTTTATTCATTTACATCAAAACTAGTACCATTAACAGCATGGGTTATGGGTCATGATTATGTTTTTTTCCCTGGAATAGATTTTCCATCAGCTTTAGATGTGCTTCATCCATATATGAATAGCACCAGATCGTGTAGTCATGTTGGTGTCATCGCTGCAGTGAATGTGCTACTGCTAACCCTGAAGACTGGAGTCTCCCCTCAAACGCCAAACAGATTTAAATCAGTGGTGGCTGTGTTTATGAGCAGTTAGTCTTATTGAATATGACCAGCACATTTTAGAAATATCCTATGGAGCAAAAAAAAAGTGAATTACATTCAATGAAATACATTTAATCTTAGGCTATACTAAATGTAGTCAACCATGGCAATTCTAAACTCATTTTTGTCAAATTCTGCGAAATCTCATCACAGTCCGCAAGCTGTCCGTTCTATATACATACTGATAAAAATGTACCTAGTGTTTCTACACAGCCCAGGCTCTGTAAAGAAAAACCAAAACAAAGTGGTGCAGACCCGTGTGTTTCCATCGTGTGGGGGCGGAGCTTCTGAGGAAGCACCCTATGGCATTGAAGGGAGTGGCGTTATTGTTATGATCCAGTTCAAACATCTACAAGCTTTTTCCGGGATGACTGAATAATTATACCTTTAAAAGGGGCATAAATCATGCAATAAAGACATCAACTATTTTACTACACAAATATGTGACAGGTACGGACAACATAACAAGGCAGGAACTCACACCGCATCACACCACATGATGCATTAAGATGTACTATTCAGATTAATATGAAATACAGATTATATTGCTGGCAGCTCAGTGCACCACGGTTATTAACTATGCAAGCTCCGTCAAAATAACCAATTACACGCGAGTGCACGGCCCGAGACTAGCTCAGCGGTGCCCTGATGTGCTGGCTGACGCACGCCTATAGTACAGAGATTGATGGCGCCGTTGTGACTCATGCATCAACAGTCCATCGGGCCTAATGAAAAAGAAGCGGTGCACGCTCGCTGCCCAACACATGCGCACACAACCGATAAAAGCGTGAACAAATTGTCAGAAGGAATAAAATGGCCGTGGGTGGGCAGACTATATCAAAAACTATCTAGAAAACAAACCACATTACACAGCCGCTTCCGCAGTGTCCATAGCTGACCACTATCTGGTACAGTTGGGTGTGGGTGGGGGTGGGTGGGTGTGGGGGGAGGGGGGGGGGGGGTCGTCATTATTAGATGATGGATGTGCAGAGGGAAGAACAATGGGTGATAGGGCTCCGTGTAATAGTCAGAGACGGATGGCCTTGCCCGGGCATCGGAGACACTCGTGGTGCTCTGTCCGAGGTGATTACATAACAGCTGAAGCTCTCCGCTAAAAGCATCCCTGTGGCTTCTTCATATATTGTTCAGTATATAAAAATAAATAAAAAGGTAAGTAAGTAAGCGAATGTAAGCCAAGACACTTGTCAAATTCTGCCAATATCTCCTCGCGGACTGGACCACACAACACTATCTCAGCCATGGCAATGTGTTTATGCGCCCTATGGCATTGAAAGGAGAGGCGTTTTTGTTTTGATCGCGTTCAAACATACAACCAGCTTTCTCCAGAATGACTGACTACACCGTTAAACGATGTACAGCAGATCTCTGCTCAGACGAACCTTGGCTGGATGGGAGAAGTGGTCCTGAGGCTACCCTGAGCACGTGTGTCGCGAGTTAACCATGCAGGGACGTCCAGGGCTAGGGTTTGGAGAGTGGAAGAACGTTACTGTCCACTAAAAACTGTCTGTGTTAACGCCTCGCCCCCCCTTCCTGGAATACTGGCCCCAAGCACTGCCTGTCAAACAGTTGTTCGAGAAGGGGTTAGAGTTCAAGGGGCGTGGCGGTGTCACTTTTCAGTGCGGATCTGCCATCTGTCCCCTGGCGGAGGATGTCTGCCTGCAGACGCCATTCAAGGTGGTCTGGGGAGGGGGAGGGGGGGTTGCAGTGGGTCGCCTTAATCGCTAAATCACCCCTAATCTAACTGCACTGAATGGAAAGTGGGACTGTAATCTGGCCACAGGACAAAGCAGTTGTTAGCTTGTTAATGAGCTCCGAGGGCCATGCTGATTGGTCTACAGAGAGCATAATGAGGGTCTAATCAGAATAATGGCGTGAGGACACACGAACGCCCAAAACAAACTAGGTCACATGCAGTGCTGCTGAAAGACAAGTCGCCTTGTAATGGAACGAGACAAAATGGAGTCCCCCAAAAGTGAGACTTTGTTTATTCTGTTATTATTATTATTAATATTATGCACGGTTTAATTTATATGCTGCATTGTTTTACACTGTGGTTGTGGGTTTTTGTAATAGCCCCTTATCATCAGGCTATACCATTAGAACAGAATAGACTAGACTAGACTGTTGGCTGTGTATTAATCATACACAGTCCAGGTGAGGTCCAGGTGTACGGTGGTCATTTACCACCCTGCCATGCTTGGTCTAGTCCGGGGGAGAGTGCTACAGTTCTGGATCTTGTGTCTCCCTGACAGAACTAGCAAGGCCCAGCTCCCATATCGCTGGCCTGGGGAAGGGAGTGTGGTGTTGTGAGCAACGCAAGCTAAGGGCAGCGGCGGGTCAAGTTCCTAGCAATGTGGGTGGTACACATGCCTTATTGTGTCATGAGCTTGGTCCTAGAAGCAGTGGAATATCAACAGTTAAAAGTAGGGAACGCGATTATAAGATGTTGCATTTCAACATCAAATATCTGTGCGCTAGCTCCCAGTTATGTGTGCATGCTAAAAAAATTAAAATAAAAAAATAATAATAATCTGGTGTTTCTACATAGCCGGCTCTGTAAATAGGAACGCCAAACCAGCCTTGGAAATACAATTTGAGGGGCGGAGCTTCTGTGGGAGCACCCTATGGCATTGAAGGGAGTGGCATTTTTGTTTTGACTCCACCTTTAAGCACTCAATGGATTGTAAAGACAAGCACAAGGTGTAACTCATTCACCGGTAACAGGAAAACACTCAAGCTGACTATACCAGTCAGGTCGAGCTCTGCTAGATTTATTGTACTTGGGAAGCGAGGAAGGGGGTGGGGGGAGCAGCGAGTCTGCGGGGAGATCCAGCAGGGGTCCGACGCGACAGAGAGGACCAGCGTCAGGTGGGAGGCAGCAAAGACACACTGCTTTTCATTGAACGCTGCCGGGCCAGACAGAGAAAGTGGGTCAGCCTCACCTGGTTGGCCAGCCACAGAAACGCATAAATACAAACACACAATAACCCTCACAGGCATGTGTGCTAGAGTACACACACACACACGCATTACACGCATTAAATGCAAATGAGGGCCTCGCTGCGGGAGGAATCGTGGCACGGCATCGTGATTCTCCGTGCGGCAATCTAGACTGGGCCCAGCCGCCCATTACCTATATTCAAATGCTCAGCAGCCTCTCTCTCCACTAGCTGCACACACTGAGGAGGGAGTTTGGGAGCTGCTGCTTATCATGTTCTCCATCTCAGCGAGAGCAACAAACGCTTGTGTGACACCGCCACGAGAACCACCCCCCGACACACACAGTGGGGGCCAACGGGACTTCTCACACACTCACACACAAACGCAGAGCAAGAATTCCAGCAACTGATACAGCTGCAGAGTCACCGCACACGTTGATGTTTTTAGATTTATTTCCAGCTCAGAAAATAGACAGGAGTGAGTCACTCAACACACCACTCGGTTCAGGGAATTAAGAGTGAGTGGTGTGTGTGTGTGTGGAGGGGGGGGGGGTATGCGTGTCACAAACTATTGAGTTACACGGAGCAGACATCTGTCCCACTACATGACCGCTTAAGTGCCTGGCTCCCACCCCTGTATCATGTGCTCGGCCCTATGCTCTCCCCTGGCCTAAGACACCAAGCCTGTTTTGATCCCCGCGTGACAGACGAGCTCAAACGGGCGCACGAGTCACACAAGTCAGCGAGCGGATCTGTCTGTGTGTGTATCGCGTTCAGAGGATGTATTTCAAACAATTGCAGGCATCTTGCCATGCCCCCTGGTTAATGTATTAACTATGACACACTGAATCCATCTTTTCAGATGCTAATTTCATGTCTTGTGTAATAATCGCATAACCAAAAGGTAATGAGCAGGAAAGGAGGTCAGTTTGCTGCAAAGCCCACTCCTCCGCTCATAAATTAAAAGGTCACCGGAACATAACACGACTTCCATCTGCAATTTGTCCTGCATTACAGAGGACAAACATGGATACACACCACATCGAATGTACAATTAACCCTTTTGGTTCCATAAAATGCATTCAGTAATGTTCTATATAGAATAATATATTTACTAAAAGCCATAGGGTTAATTGACCTACATGAATATGACAGTGAATAAGCTCAAGAGTCTAGTTTAAAAATCTGGTCAGATGTTTTACAAAACTATAAACAACCAGCCTCACAATAAATATCTAATGCCTTTCGATTAAAATACCAATGATTAAAGTAAAATTTTAAGGACAGACAAGTCAGCAAACAAATTATGTTAGAACTGGTGGTGTGAGCTTTTATAAGTGGGTGTGACAATGTACCACAGCCTACCCTCCCAACACTGTTGTTGCTGTCCTTACCTTCAATGGCGATGACATGCTCTCTGATCTGGTTCTGCAACACAGGCTCCTCGACACGCTCCAGCAGCTCGTAGATGGAGTAAATGTTTGGGTGGACAGACTCAAACCTCTGTATCTCGGACCGGATAGCGGCCGAATTTGCCAGGTGCTGCTGGTAGTTCATGTTGAATAGTGTACTGTTGGCTAACCTTGCGTTCTCCTCCAAATAGAACCACAGCTGCAATATGGACTGTTAGAATTGCGAGGTCTTAATCCAACTGCAAATGCTGGGTAATGTAAATATTGACAGGGGCTGTAATGGACACAACTGCGCCTAAATTACGCTTTTTGTTGGAAATAACGTTTTAGGTCCAGGATGCAGGAGGCTGATATGAACCGACGCTCAGTCCTGCAGGGGTGACAGATGTTCGTTGTGCTGCGGACAGCTTCCCCATGACGCTAAAAACAAAACCATTCCAACCCCCAACGACGTCCAATTATTAAAATCACCCTCGGGGTGTTTAGGTTCCAAATATGTCCGGGTTTTTAGACCAAACCGCTGGATATAAAGGGGCCTCCTTGGCTAGCTAGGTGGCTAGCTAGACAGCTAGCTAAAGCTAACTAGCCGGGAGTGTAAAACTAGCAGATTCCCGGTCCGGGAAGACCGGGACCGAGTTAGTGTTTTTTGCGGCGAGCCCCCGAATCAACCGGTCATTGTAACCCGGCGTGAAAACGCTAGATCCGAGACTGCTAGCGTGACACGGTCGTTGGGTCAGGATGCCGTTGTTTTGTTTCGCGTGTACCGGTAGAACCAGGCGCAGAATAACGTCCTCGGTCCCGATGTGACCCAAACACGGGACGACAGCGGTCAAATCCACTTCCCCGTGACGGCTCCGTTAGTAAACTAGCCGAAATACACTCTCACAGACTGAACGGGAACAGGCGCGTACACTTTATCATTCTCCATTCCAGAGTAGTGTAGTGTGATCCATCCCCTGTATAGACAAGATCCCGGGACGTCATTATTGCCGTGAACGCGCGTCCTGCTGAAGAACGCTCTGCTGAAACGATCGAGTTCAAGGAGGAGCGTACTGCGTCACTGTTACGCACTAAGGTCAGACTCCGAATGTTGCGTATTATTATTGGATTTTTACCAACAATATCGTATTTGCAACTAATTTGTAGAAAATCAAGATTACGTAGGTAAATAGTGTGACAGTATATAGTTTATTTAATACACATCCGTTATGGTGCACCGCTAATACAGTAGGCTACATTTATCAACAACGTCAAACAAGGTCAATTATTCTACTTTTACAAAAATCTTTCTAATGTTGTAGCCTATTAAAACAATAGTATTGCTTTAATCGTACATGTCCATGTACGTACATTGTCACATTAACATTAGCCTTCCATTTGATTTGAATAATGTGTGTTGTACGCAGGTATAACAGCATGTGGTAGGGACCAACCATCCCCGGTCTTTGGCACACGTTTTACTCTTGCCAGTATTTCTCAACACCAGTAAATTACAAAATAATAATTTCAGTATTGGTCCAAAGATTAAGGTTTTGGGTATGAATTAATTTTGTTTATATCAGTGTAATACGTTGTAACGTGAAATACAGTAGTATGCCATACAACACTGTTCACTCTGAGAAAGTGTGACAACCAAACCCATCACAGTGTTTGTTGTCACATGGGGTGGGGTTGGTTGTCACTGTGCATTCCAATGAGATGTTCGACAATAAATTAAGATTTTCTTTTTAACTTACAAAATATTTTAAATGATTTTCACACAATTTGTAATGTATTAATATATAAAGTTCCTGCACTATGGTTTCATACCCCATTGTGTTTAATTGGATGTTTATTTATAGTTTATACACAGAGGTAGGCATATAAATATCAAAGGCTTTTAATAATGCCATCAGTCACAAAAAACGTATGAAACATTAACTATAAAATGTAACAAAATGTTTGTAACGTATTTTATTGTATAGGTTTATTAATAATCTTGTATAATCTTCTAGAATCTAGAATTTCAAATACCCTAAAACCTGCCTGAATGTTCTCTGCAGCTTTATGTTTACCTTTATTTTACAAAATGTTGGTACCCCTCTTAGGATATATGCCATGGGATTTGTAGATCTCTGATCTAGGACATCTTGCATGCTTACAGATGGGTCAAAACCAAGGTTCAAACCCACAACCTTCTAGCTGAGTACGCAGCACCCAGACCACTAGACTATCTTGCCTGTGCATTGCCACCTGTCTCACTGCCTTCATCATTCAGCAGCTTGAATCTCCCTTCTTGGTATTTATTTTAAAGTTCCTCTGCATTTTCCTGCCAACAAAAATTAAGCAAATGGTTACTATACTTTAAAAATATTCTATTGATATACCAAGGGGTTGGCTGTCACAGTGTGACAACCCACCCCCATACCAGTGTGACAACCAGCCCCATCTGAACTCTTGAGATAAATGTTTAGCTAACAACATGATGTTTAGCTAACAACAACATGATTTGACCTAGCATCTGATAAATATACTGAAACTATAGATATTCCCTTCCATTCTTAAACAAATATACAAATATAGATACACTAAATGTACAAAGCTACACAAGGGATTTTATACAAATGTAAATATTTACTCTTACCAATCAAAATGTGAAATTATTCCCTATAAGCCAAGATAGTTAGCTCTCTATACATACTGACAATATAAATTAACTCATACAAAGAGATCAGACATTTAATAAGAAACATGTACCACAGCGCCCCCTAGTTTGGCAGTAATAAGCTCTATGATAACCAACTCATGTGAACACCAACCCCGGTCTCCCCTACACTCCAGACAGTGGTATTGTACTGTATACATGGTGGCCCAGTGGATAACACTGTGACCACACAGCAAGAAGGTCCCATGTTTGAACTCTGAACCCCGTATCTGCGTGGGTTTGCTCCGGTTTACCCCAAATCCAAAAAACATGTCAGGTTCACTCTCTCCTGTCAGTGCCATTCCCCAGAGACACTGGCATGTATCTGGAGTTGGTCCTCGGGCGCTGCACAGCGGCTGCCCACTGCTCCCTTGAGAAATGGGTTAAATGCAGGGAACACATTTTGCTACATGTATGTGGCAATAAAAGCACCTTTACCTTTATATCGCTGCTCCATCAACTAGCAAATAGTGCACGATGCCCTTCTTCTTGCTGCTGCGCATAGCACGGATGCAGCACTCATGTTGGGCCATCACAAAGTGGGTCTCTGTGCCGTCCTCTACAAATTCACCCTGGTAACAGTTTCAACATAGGTGGGCGCAAATGGATCAGAGCAGAGAGAAAATGTGGAATAATCATCCATTAGGCCTATGTTTCCGTTAGCTTCCCTGAATTAGCGATGCATTCAATATGCCACATGGGTATAGTTCAGTGTTGGGCAAATTACTCAGAAAATGTAATTAGTTTTTAGTAATTACTCCTTCAAAAAGTAGTAATATTACTTTACTTATTACTGGGTATTAAATGTAATTAGTTAAGTTATATTACTATATTACTTTGACAATCACTACCCTGCATCGCCCCTTCTGAAAAATGAGATTTAATTCAATTCAATTTAAGAATTGAATCCTCTTTATTGGAACAATAATGAACCTTAGGACTCAACAATCAGCCAAAGTGAAAACATTGCAGCCTCTCAAACCAGATGATTGATAGGTTGGTTCAATTAGCCTAGTTTGCTAGGACCAGAAATCTCCTTGTAATACATTAATTCAGCATTACTTGGATTAGTAATAGTAAAATTATTACTGTTTTGGAAATAGTAATTAGCTACACTAGTAGTTACTGAAAAAAGGTATATTACAGTAATAGTTACTAGTAACAAGTTACTGCCAAACACTGCTTAAATTGGTAAATGTTTACATATTTTATCAAGCATGAATTAATATAATTGACTGATGAATTAAACATATTTGAGTAGTTGTAGGCTACTGTATGCTATATGGCATTACATTGGACCTTACCATGGTGACCATCTTCTGTCCGTTACACCACACATCCATTGTGTCTTTTTCTGTAGGAGATAATTTATTTGATTAAATATTACATTTTCCAAAAGTTCTAGGCTTCTATGTGACTATATGACTTCCTGCCACTAGATGTCACACTAATAAGCGTCCCAGCGACAGGTACCAGCATCTCGGACCAAACAAATTTTCCATGGCACGCACGCTGCTATATTGCTATGACAAGAGGAGCTTGTGTTACATTACAACCATAGAACTAACACACAGAGGGAGTGTGACGTTATTTTCCGCTCTAGATGCAACACTATCTCTTTACATAGAAAATAGTTTGCATGTTTTATGCTTAAATATCATAAAGGCCTGTATAGGCCATAGGCTATTTGTTTTGAAACAAAGTAGGCCTACTACAAATTAATGTGCAGTAGAGGTGTGAACCAGGGAAATATTCAGAAATATTTTAGATTGTAGCCCCTCTAAAATATCTATAGATTGACGGTGTATTTTCTGGGGAAGTATGCCACCAGAGCTCTCTAGAGGCTTAGCCCCCTATCCATGAATCTATAGTGACAGCACATAGCATATAGGTTTGTTTGTTGTTTATAGGCATGAGGAGTATGCTAACAGCAGGGACCAAACAACAGTTTTGTGGTAAGTTTACTTTCAGTTCACTTTAGTGAACAGTTTACTTTACAGTTTCTAGTCGAGCAAATATTGGGCAAGGTTAACATCCATTCATTTTCTACAGTATATATATATATATATATATATATACACACAGTAGGTGATACTTCACATTTGTGCTGTCATTTGCCAAGCATAGATGCAACTCTTCTGTTGTAAATACAGCATGAGCATTGTGCTCATGCATTGTGTACATTGTCCAATGAGATTGTTTAAATAGCGTGTCTAAATATATCCTGGCACACAATCTCTCTCTCACCTAAGTGGATTATGACGGCCCAGCATTCAATAAAGTAGCATCAAGCCATGCTGACATTATGAAACTACTGTATCCATTGCACTACGCTATAAAATACAATATACTACTGTATCTCCGGACAGGCCTTACCGAGCACCATCCTATAGTCTTCCCCATCCATTTTGAACAACCAAGTCTTGGTTGCTTTAGCCCGGTTGAGGGTAAATGTCTCCAGGCTCTTGCCATCGATCTCCAGTGAGTACTCATAGGCAAAGCCAGTGATCGCTTCGATGATTATCGTGGCTTTGGTGTCCATGCATCCCACAGTGAAAGTCTCCTTTCCAACCAGTTTGAACATCCAGTCTTTTCTGACAACCTCCTGAAACCATTACACAGCCTGCATGATATAGTTGTGTGGCATTAAAACTTAGAAAAGCTCACAATCCCTCCACCTAAATGGTACAGCGTGGTTAGTTTTTATTGTCTACTAATTAACATGTTTAAATATATAAGGAAGCATCACTCAATTATCCCATTATTCTCAAGATGAAATTCATAGCCCTGTTAACAGTAATGGCAATTTAGACATCTCTGCATGGAGGCAGAAGAACCAGGCCTACCTGTCCATTTATGTAAACAATACGTTTTCCAGTGGTTGTGCTATGCACAAACTCAACCCTGTGATCCCCGTCGCTTAGCTCGACATCCCACGCGGCCACAATGTCTCCGCCAAGCATCTCCTTGGCTGACCGTGTCCCAGGAAATTGTTAATGCAACCCCATAAAGCTTCTTCAACTCACTTATCATACTGCTTTGGGTTCAGCAGATGCATTACAGTAATAGGCTTAGTGGCCAGGCTCCAATCTCCATAAGGCTGCAGGTAAATAGGATTAGCTCCAATATTGTGTAGCCATGGTTCGATAACGACGCATTTATATTCGCACAAAGCAGGGGGTAGTATGACCCAAAATAAAGCCACCCCACCACCATGAATTGGCTTTCGGCAAGACACCCTTGATGATGGACCTTTGACACTCACACTGCTCCATTTGCTCTACCAGCATCTGGACGAACCCAATACCCACGCTAGGCTTCTTTTCATAGATTTCTCATCAGCATTTAATACTATCCAACCACACTTGCTCGCAG
>JAODOY010019716.1:0-23854 GCA_025399855.1 Forbesichthys papilliferus
ATACCATCGCAGTGTCACAGACTTTACGCAAGTAAAGGCTGACTAAAACATCACTGACTTCATATAATATAGCGGCTGATATTAATATAGCAGCCAACAGCTCTTCCTTGCATGGCCACTTGAAGCTGTCTGCAAAAGCAAGTCAATCGCCATAGACCACATGTTAAAATGTCCGACTTAACAGCAGATATAAACATTTTTACAGGTACCGGTAAACATGATCACTATAGCTATATTTTCCCAGTTCATGGCAGCTGTACGGGGGGGTTAAAGTCTTTATATAACTCATCAGTCATATATATATATATATTAAGGCATGTATTTATTCCATTATGGATAGCTCAAAGGCAGATTTAGGTACTGCAATGATTGTGACCGCAATGACCAGAGCGAGCACATGGCTTCAGTTTCAAACTCTTTCATCAGATTTTCTACCTGTAACATCACGGAGGGTTTGTTCATTAATTTATACAATGGTGTGAATTAACAAGTGTTAATCCCTGACTCTAGACAGAAAGTAGGTGGTTCAAATGCCATAGGCAGGATGTTTGAAAGCAGAGGCTAAAATAGAAAAAAGTCCGGACAGGGAATTTCCTGTTTGTCATTCTGACCTCACGGGCAACATATTGTACTTGCCCTCTCATCGTTTCAACCCCGTCGTGGGAAAGCTGGTCATAAGGATGGTCTATAAATTGTCTGGCAGGATTCAGAGCAGATTTTGTGGCACTTTACCCATTCCAGTAAAATCTTGAAAATGTAGCATGCATGTTTGAACTTCTTGTTAACAAAGTGATTTTAACAAATGGATGTCTGGTAGAAATAGAAAATAAATCAGATTGACTAGAATTGATCTCTTGGTACATTTGTTTATCTTAATCACAAACCCACTTAGTCAGCAGACTGTAACCTCACAGACTCTTCCATGACTACACTAATGTAGGCCACTATCTCATCTAGTATTATCAGTTCTTAGCAGTGGGGAATTTATTTTTATGGTAACATTTAACCAACGTCATGGCTCCAGTGAAAAATATAACCATCTCACTTTAGCTGCAGTGTTTTAGATTTCCATGTGCAATGGAAAAAATATGTGCTATAAATCTTAATATTATATAAAAATAAAAAATATATCTGTCAGATGGTTTGGATAGGATTTATTGTTCTTACATAAAGGTCAAGGATAAGGACGACTCAATATAGAAACCAAAAGTGGTTAAACTTGTCAAAATTATTGTAAATGTTTTAATTTATCACTTTATTGTAAACAATATCACTTTACATACAGTATTTAGAATTATGTACATTTAATATGAGAAATAATACTTCTCATATGGATTTTGAAGGTGTGTCAAGTAGAGAGGGGAAAAAAATATTTTTGATGCTATAGGAATCTGTGAATATATATACGGTATATACTGCATATATGTGAAAAACGATATGTGAATTGTGAATTTCAGTTACTGCATAGAATTTACAAATTATGTCGAACTGTTTTCACAATTGATATTTCTGGTGCTTTCCAGAAAGACAATCTCTGAAGACGTGAAAGTTTCTGGCAATAGCCTCTCCCATTAGTGAAAGCCAGGACTTTTAGACATCAGGTATTTAATAAACAGCAGGGATGTAGGCCTAGATCTTGACTGGACCTGTAGGTGCAAACTTGTATGATGAGAACATTGGTTGACAGTTATAACCGACCAAATATCATCCCTCTACCTTGTGATAACCTGCCTAGGTGTGTGTGTGTGTGTGTGTGTGCACGCGTGTGTACATGCGCGTGTGTGTTATATCATGATCACAGCGATGGTGTAGGCAACATAAGTGTTAGGCCTACCTTAACATCTACAATGTTTCGTTGTGAATGCTTATAGAATCTAGATAAAGGCAATATGGAAAGAAAACGCTTCTCTATATCAAACAAGTACTCTTGTTGGTGCCTGGAACATGGCAGGTCTTGGCAGAGGGGAGTTGGATGAATACCAGACATGCTGTGGCATTTTGAACATTTGTAAGGGTTTGGCCCAGATATCAGAGGGTTGCAGTAGTAAGGGAGATCACGACTGCTTGGACCAGGATCTGTACCTCTTATGAGGAACTGGCTCATCCTGCCGATGATAGACAGGGAGAATCTGCAGGTATGTGTTTCTACGGTGACGTTGCTGAGCAGGAGCTTGGTTGGTTGAGAGGTGAACTTGAGGACAGTCTTTCGCGGGGAGGTAGAGTAGCTCAGTTCCGTTCTGTTAACAGCAGTCAACCTTCATCAATCTCTAATTGTTTCAAACTGAATTGTTTTTTTCAATATTTATGTTGTATGGGCATAACAGTATTTTTTGCAAACAAAGAGTCTGTATGAACAATGAACAGTAGTAAATATTGAGAATAACACATCTTGTCTACTATATAACTATTCATCATCTATACAAATATGGATTGTTATGGTCAATGTGTCCAATTCCAAAAGTCAACCTGGCTGATGAAAGCTAATATTATTTGAGTTCTCACGCAGATGTTTTTTTTTTTTTTTGGTTGGCTGGTCAAACAATGAGTGGCAGTTCAACTTTGAACAGTAGCCACTGTGGCTGATGGATAAACACGCACAAGACTGTTTGGAGTGGACCTTGTGTGTTTACATTTACAGGAGATTGTGTTCCAGTTGCTCAATTTCAGAGGTGCAGCTCCACTAAACCGTGTTACACTGTATAGTTTCTACTTAAGCACAACGTTAGCATTGCAATTGTGAATGAAAGGGAATGCTATGCGGTACGCAAATTAGCTACTTGGTTAAACACAGCAACTCTACTCAGTTGTCTCAGCTAGCTAAATGTTTTGTGGGTGTGTAACATAAGCACATCTTCTATGCTACATCTTGTCAAAGAAGATCCAGCAGGCATTGCATGCATTTTCCCTGTCTGCCCGTCTGCCCGTCTGTCCGTCTGCGTCTGTCTGTCTATCTGTGTCACACTTCCCCATGGGCTGAACCACACCCAGTGTTTAGTCATGCTTAATGTGTTTGTAGTGTTGACATCTTACTGATTCACGAGTGTCTGTACATGCAGTTCACGTTTTGTTTACATATGTATTACCCACATATAAGGATTGAATGGTGAATATTCTCAGGTTTGTTATTCTATTCTACCCTTATCACTGTCGGCCTTGCTTGAACATCTCTCTATGGGCAGCTTTGAGTTTAATTTAATGATATCTTTAGGATTATTTGTAGTATGGCACATCGCCTTAAACAACCTTATTTGAGGCTTTCAAACGAGCAGAAACTTGAAAATGAGATCCTGAGAACTTTATCCTTCTAGTAAGGGAAAGGATGAGAATGTAGAGCGGAAAAATACAATTATCCAGCCAAGTTGATAAAACAGTAATTTGCATGGATAAAGAATGAAAGTAAATCAGAACCTCCTTGGCAACCTCTGTGTTGTTATTGGAAGGCAGTCTCTTCATGTTGACATTGTCTCTCATTTCTGTTTCTGCTATTATCTACCTGTCACGCTGATTTGCTTCTTTTCAAACTATGTAATGCCCTGCCATTGCTGCCAAGCAAGCTAGGCTGCCCACCAGCGATTACAACATGTTTAATCTTGCCAATCACAGCTGCCTCTCCCATTCGGCCTTACACAACCATGATTTCAGTACTAAAGCCATCAGTTGGGCTCCCCGATGGTATCTCTAAGGGCTTTTCACTACTGAGTGATGACTCAAGTTCATGTTTTTGTAACGTTGTGCACATTTAATCCAGTTACTTGTATTTTTGACTGTGTCATTTTGAGAGCACACTGAAGAAAATGCACGATGTACACCTACATATGAGACCTACAGTACCGCACAGGGTTTTGTCTCCCTATAGTTGACATTGATTGGTTTGCAGACGGATGTGCGTCTGATATTGGTGTGTTGTCAATTCGGCGGGTAGTATTTTCTGTTGGAATGGAGAAAAATTAGTGAACAGATCGTTTTCTTACCACTATACTAATATTATTGCACCACATGACGCCATCCCAGCCTTGGCAAATTATTTCCAATGTAAGGGGGTTTGGGTGGGGGAGCAGTGAGTGGACAACTGCATCGCTAGCTTGTCAAAGTGACAGAGAATCTATCGTAATCTCTGGCAATGATGTCAGAAGGAGGTGCTGAGTTTTCTCACCATCTTTGAGGCGATGGCTGTGTTCAATGAACCGAATCCTCGTGGCAGTATTCGCTGGCTTTATGCAGGTGGGTCAGTCAGTGCAGAGTGGAGAGTAAGTGGCGTCTTCGCTGGACGATAGGTTGAAGCAGCTACTGGAAGCACTTAACAGGAGTGGATGTCGACCTTGGGGGAATGTCGATTACTTGCCTCGTGAGACCACCCTGATCTCGCGAGCTTCAGTTTTTTATTTCGCAGTGGTAACCTGTTAACCAGCGGAGCCAGTTCAACTCGGAGGAAGAGTAAAGACGTTGAGAAAAGCCTACAGTGTCGGTCTTTGCTCTTCTAATGAAGTCTAATAAAATATATGCTATTGCAGCCATGATTGCCTTTAGGAACCGCCCTTGTTGCCTTCGACCTAAACCATGCTCATTTGTAGCTGATTGGCCACACGCGATGTTTACCGGTCAGAAGCATGAAGGATTTCAAGCTCTCCAGACTGATTCTCGTGTTGAAGTCAAACTCGAAGCTCGCAAGATCAGGATGGTCTTGCAAGGCTATGGGCTTAGTGGGTGTCTTAAACAAACTGGGGGACTGTGCCTGTTGCTAACACGACGCCATGTTGTCTAACGGAGTTTAATAATGAACACGAGGGAGTGTGAGAGAGGTGTTATGATAACGGTTACTTGCGTGGTACTGTAGCTGGCACAGAACATTCCTTTCATTCTGGCCAGAAATGAAGGGAGGGAGGGAATGAGAGCGATTTGAGGGGAAAGTTTTGGAGAACATCAGAAATAAATATCTTTTTAATATGTGAAATATGGACTATAGGCCCAATGGTTAATTGCGATGCACCTTCCTTACATGCCTCTTTGTTAGTTTGGAAAAATGTATCAAATACTTTTTGAGATTGTGACTACATGACATTAAAAAGATGGTTATTAATGAGACACTCCTCAATCTCCAGATGAGAAGTCATTCCACTGTGTGTGTGTGTGTGTGTGTGTGTGTGCATGTGCGTGTGCGTGTGAGAGAGACACACTCCTCTTGGAGTGTGAATCCAAAATGACAAAGCTGATTGACTCCAGTAAGCAGGCCATGTAAGATCTCCTCTCCCACTCCCACGGTTATTTCCAATTCTAGGATGGGTTCTTGGGGCACTATGACAAGATCATGTAGTGATCTTGTCATCCTTTAAATCCTTTAGATCCTTTAAACTTGTTTAATACTGACAATATAAAAATATGCTAATCATATCTTTCTGTTGTCTCCACAGCTCAAGGCCAAGTCAGCATCTCTGAAGAGAATCCTAGTCTTGGATGCTGGACGCTGCCACTCAGGAAACCCACATCTTGGGATATTGAATTTTCTTGGATTAAACCTTTTTCTTTTTTTATTTTCTGAGGTGTCAAGAAGCACTTTTTGATACTTTGAGAGAAAAAACGTACGTTGACTGTAGCCCTGACTACAACCCAGTGGGGCATTTAGATCCTGACGTTAGTGGCTTGAGGTATAGCTGAATGCCCCACGACTACCCCCAAGTCACGGCAGCTGCTGGTGCCGGGGCTGCTGTTCCATCTTCAGCCTACAGGGGGGCGCCGGAGTGCAGTCAGGCGCTAGAAAGGCGGAGTATTGGGATGAGTGAGTTCTGGCACAAGATGGGTTGCTGTGTGGTAGCTAAACCCCCTCCGGTGAGAGAGAGAGAGACACACACACACACACACACACACACACATGTATTTATTTCATGTTTACTGTTGATGCCATCTCTATAAGCATGTGCACAAATAAAACTCCCTAGATTAAATATTGTCTTTTTTTTCTAGCTAGCTATAGACCTATAGACCCTAGCAATAGACAAATATGTATGGTAGTCAACTGCGAGAATACAATTATTTTTAGATCCCGTTTGAATTGTGTCATAAAGTACACCTATGATGTTTGACTATAAAAAAGATAATTGTAAGATAAAAGTCAAGAACGTTGCAGTTTGTTGGGAAACTATAAAGTAATCTTTAGCTATGTGTATAACCGCTCAGTGAACGCCAGCTTTCGTCTCGCACAACACACGTCACCAAAAACAATGCTCTCTTCCGCTTGAGGATTGCGTCGCGACAACGTCATGACACTTACGCGGCACGGGGTTTGTAGTCTTACTAATTATGCATTTTCACAGTCTTATACTTCAACAAATGCACGACAAGCTGAGACCATACAAGCGTACGATTGGAACAAGTTCATGTTAATGAGGGTCTCCCTCTCAGCACCTCCCCTCACTCAGCTCCATGACTGCGTGTTAGCATTTTTCACAGTTGTGCAATGGGGTGGAGTCAGGCTCAGAGCTGGGGGTGAAGTTACACCCAGACTTCGCATATCAGTCTTGCTCCTGCACCTGTATATGGTTTAAAGAAAGCATGTTCAGCCAATACCTTTCACCTCTAGCAAGCCATCGCCCAACTTCTTCCTGGACTTACTTGTCTCTGGGTGTGTGTGTGTGTGTGTGTGTGTGTGTGTATGTGTGTGTGTGTGTGTGTGTGTGTGCGTGTGCGTGTGTGCGTGTGCGTGTGTGCGTGTGTGTCTGGGTGTGTGTGTCTGGGTGTGTGTGTGGGACTTGTTCCTTCTCATGTGTCATGAACACTTAAGCAACAGAATAGTGATGAACCCAATTTGGGAATACGTAGGCTACTAACTAAGAGACACAATGGTAATTATATAACGGGCACACATATTCTGAGACACAAATTTGCCTAAGGCTGTGGAGACACACCCTGTATGGCGCACAGATGCGCGCACACACACACACACACACACAGAGGAAGTTAACTGGTTGGTATTGCATAGGCCCAGGAGACAGACAGACACACACACACACACACACACACACACACATTCTTCCTATGCATTTATAGGGGTCTCTATTTGTTCTATTGTGGCAGTTTTCTCCTGGTTTACAAAAGGCTGACAAAAAATTACAATACTCAATATTTACATGCACGCTAAACAAAATCGTTAAAGGCTCGAAAACTAGAAAGGCAGCACTACTGGATTTTGTTTTTAAAATAACTTCTCCGTAAAGAGTATAAATTGCATATCACATATGTCACGTCGTGTAAAGTGTGTTGGTGTTCGTGTAACCACTGTTGGGGTTCTACATCATAAGCCTTAATCACTTTCTTGTAGTAACAAGTTCTGTAACTTGCATTTTTTTTGTTGATGAGTTGCCATTCTAGGACGTACCACGGACCGAATGGGTTAATTGACAGCAAACCTCAGCCTTAAACTAAAGCTTACCGGTGCTGTAGCCACACATTTACATGTTGCCAGTATTATCAAGATTTAATTGAACTCTAGAAGCAGAGAAGAAGAATAACAAAACTGTATTTTCCTTTATTCTTCAGGGGCGTCGACGCTGGGGAAGAGAACAGTGGCACATTGTGTAGCTAGGTCATTCTGGAGAATGCTTGTTGCAATTTGGCCTTGATCAAAAACAAAAACGCTCCTCCCTTCAATGCCATAGGGTGCTCCCTCAGGAGCTCCGCCTCGTACATTGGAAACACTTTGCCATGGCTATGATGATTTTGTTGTGTGATGGGGTCTGCACTACTTTGTGGTAGTCTTCCTATTTGGGGAGCCGGAGTTGTGTAGAAACGGGATCATCTTTTAAACATATTTGAGTTATTGGCGTTTTTTCGTTTAATAAAAGCTAAAATAATCTAAACTTTTAGCCATTAGCGCCTTTAGCCACGCGTCTCGTTGTGATCGGGCCCTTAGGCAGCTATAGCTACCTTAAGGTCTGTGTCCACCAAATGCAATTTTAGCGCCTATTTTCAATACAAACCTTTTGTAGTTCATCGCTTCTAGCGCTGAACTAGCGCAGTGTTTTTTAGCGCTGCGCTTTCAGTTGAAAACAAAATTCGGAACAGCGCTGGAGCCGTCAATGTAATTTTTTTTTTGTGTAGCCTAGCAACAAGCGCAGGAGATAAGCGCTCAGGAAGCGCTCTGAAAATTAGGTTGAAGGGTTTAGTGGACACGGGGCCTTACTCTTACCCTTAACAAAATGTAAATTATACTTTAAAAAAAGTATTTATTCCTTGTCTCTGTTGAAAGGACATGTTTAGGCATACTCATTGCTGGCATGACGATAACATGTTGTCGACTTGGAGAGGGTGACCGTTATTCTCTGTGCCACCTTATTGAAGCTTGAAGTTGGCTCTGAGATGTGGTTTCCATGAGATCATCAAAAAAGGATGTGGTGTTTTTTGAAAACTGGCAACCACTTGCTTAGCAGTAGCCAGCGGTTACACAAGAACACTAGTCTTCAATAAATAACATGCCACAGAAGGTTGAGAGTTTAGGGAGTTTATATTAATGTTACGTTTTCAAACTTTCAGAAACAGGTACCAGGCATGTAGTCAGTATTTGGTAGGATGGTGAGGTGTCATTTCTAGAATCACAATGTTAAAAGTTAATATGCCGTTGATGTATTGTTAAGCATTCTATAAAATGGCCGCTTAAAATGAACAAGCAAAAAAATTAAATGAATAAAAATGTAACTTTTATTTTGCTACGGTAATCCAGTGGGACATAAATGGGAACTAAATGGTTCCGATTGGAGCAAAGATTCCGCACATAAGGGTTCATTTTTTTGGGGGCCAGAATGTGGTTTTAATGGGGCATTTCGTGGCTGCTTGCCCAGGTTTACCTAGCTCCAGGCCAGAGGAATATGACGAAAATTTAACTTTTATCAGTTGTAATTTTCAGATGTAACATTCTCTTCTGGATCAACATGGCAAATGGACTGGAACTATGTTTAGTTGCCAGGGAAACGGGCCATGCACTGTGAGTCATATGTGCATAGTTTGTAAGAGGGTTTGTGAAAAATCTGAGTGCTGGAATCGTTTAGCTTCAAACATGAAGCTAAAGGGTCGATAGGAGGCTTATTAAAACAAGCATAGCCACTATTTTCTAATATGTGGACACATCACAGGTCATTTCCAATTGGGATTTCTACGGACCTAATCCATCCAATCATCTTTGATAGGAACTTTCCTGATCTGACAAACACAAGCGATGGTTACATTCCATGTTAACAATATGGAAATTACAGTAATAATATAAGGTAACTGTTCCATGGTGGGAGTAGTCCAATGCAATGTACTGTATATTTAATTGTGCAAGTTTTCAATGTATTGGCAGTTGGTCAAGGATTACCTGATTGCATTATTGTGCACATGGACCTCACGATGGCTGTAGGACAGGTGTCTCAAACTACATGACTCCCATTGACCAATTTACATTGGGATGTGGCCAAAATTACTGCATGTAGGCTACTGATGTTCAGATGGATATTCAGATTGTAACTATAGTCAATGCTCAAATGTCAATATGTCAAGGAGGGGTGTGGTGAGTATGGTAGGCTTAGCGCGCGTTCAGATGTAACTTATCTTTTGATTAAAAGTGCTGGCCTGGGCTATTTTTCATGTAGAAAAAAAAAGCAGCTGAAACGGTTTCACTACGCACTTGTGATTGGTCAACTGTCAAAAAAGCGGATCACGTAGGGCGTTTTCTTCTGAGAAGTTGAACGTTTCTCAACTGAAAACGAAGCCCAGAGGTGTCTGCATGCCCAAGCACCACAAATGCATTGTGGCTCTGCAGATATACATTCCAAGGTTATTTCCAAGGAATGGTAGGAATTAGTCTCTTTCTCTAGTCCTTTTTCTGAAGGGTATGTGATGAGACTGCTCGCTTGTTACTGTATACTTTGTGTTTTTGTCTGATTTGAATAGCAGTGGTGCTTGTATACAGGAGTAGAGCATCACAGCTCAAGAACAAATTGAAGTTTAAATACACAAAGCTGAATAGAGAACCAGGCAGAAGATATGTTATGTGTGTTTCTCAGCATGCAGACAAGAAATAACACGTTTTCTACTGCAGAGATGTTATCGTGATCATAATCTCTCAGTTGTGTGAGCATGAGAAAACACTCAAACACTCTCTTGCTAGAAGACACTTGTAAAAGGCTTGAATATGCATGTTCACATTTCTCTGACTCATTGCTCATAATAATAATAACAAGCATTCCTTCTCACGATGCAATCCAGTGTGTTTATGAAGCATTTAGTAGATTTGCTGGAGAATTGAGAAATAAACACAAACGTGCACAGCATTGCAGACTTTCTCCAGCAGGTTTGTGTGTGTGCGTGCGTGCGTGCAAGATGTTTGTAGATTGAACAACATCTTGGATCATCTGATTGGCTAAATGAGACAGGGCTTTGTTGCCTACCATACCAGACCTAGTAGTACATGTACTCGTACTTAGCTCATTGTGTGTGTGTGTGTGTGTCTGTCAGAAGAAGAAGAGGAGGAAGATAGATCGCACCATGATCGGCGAGCCCACCAACTTCATGCACCTCACGCACATTGGCTCTGGGGAGATGGCAGAGGGACTGCAACCGGTAAGTCCGTTAAATCTACGCACGCCTGCATGCGTAGATAGCCGCCCCCCGGCCAGGTAGCCGCCCCCGGCCAGGTAGCCGCCATCCCCGGCCAGGTAGCCGCCCCCCGGCCAGTAAAATGGGCCAGCGTATATTTGGTTTTACGGTAATACCCGTTTACGTAGAGCAGGCTGTATCAACAATTAAAAGCAAACCATAAATCGGACTCTGCTCCGGAACGAATAGAATGGGTGGGCGTTTTCTTTTCACAAGGGGGCACGCATTTACAAAGCAATGTGAGAGTCAAAACGAGGACTCATTGATCGCTAAAACCACATTCGGAGGTGGTTGTCTGTTTACGCAGTATTGTGCCTCCAGACACTCAACTGACAGGTGATAAAGCTGCATAGCCTACTCAACCGCATGCCAACAGACATCAACAACAACAGGCAAATGTTAGACAATAAAATACAATGTTAGGCTGTGTTTTTCCTTTTGGCAGATTTAGGTAAGCGACGTTTATTACGTTCTGCTTCCGGTTAAGCAAACGTTGCGTAGCCTGGACTAGCAGTAAGTATCTCTCTGTCTGTGTGCTTATTTACATAGAGCGGGGAAGGGTGATCTGATCGCATATTATTGTAGCTTAAGCTAAGCAATATCGTACAATCTAGGTAGGATTATTTTATAACTATAAAAAAACAAAAATGTATTACTATTATTAAGTGTCGTCATTAACAATCCATATGCTGAACAATTGGTGAAAAAACACAATATGTTTATATCCATTTATTTTTCGGGGGGCATAGCATTACATTTGGGGGGGTATTTCCCTCCCTCTCCCCCTTGGAACCAACCCTGCAGTAAACATTTTAAGTGAGAATATATTCATTTCAACTATGAACCGACCAGTTAGTTCATGCCAATATGGTAACCAGTGATGACCCCACCCACTGACTCCCAGAGCTGCCACCTGCAACCCCATAGCAACCAAAGTGCCCTAACAACACTTCCAGTGTGTCAGCCCTGATCTGCCCAACCCAAAGCGCTCTCAAGCCTCACTTAGCCTCTCCTCTGTGCTGTTCACTGGTTAATGAAAGGCACCCTCTGTCTGTCTGTCTGTCTGCCTCCCTGCCTGCCTGTCTGCCTGTATGTCTGCCTGTTTCTTTGACTGCCTGTCTGTCTGCCTGCCTGCCTGTATGTCTGCCTCGTGTGTGTATGTGTATGTGTGTGCTCCTATCCTTCCTTCCAGGAAATCCCACACTGTGTTACGTCCCTCCTGCACCACATCTATTTTAGTTTGAAATGCTTCATAGAGTCCACGGCTCCATATACCCTCACCATAACTCACCATGGCAACACAGCTCAGTACAACATGCAAGAATGCCTGCTATGTTTTAGGTGTGTAGAATGTGTTTTTGAAGGTCTGAAGAGGTTTACAGAAACTGTAAACTATTCTTTGTCAGTCAGCGTTTGGTAGGAAGAATCTAAACATGTTGAAGGTCAATATGTGCCATTGTTTTACTGCTAATCATGTTGAAAAAGTACAATTATTTTAAAGTTAAACTCTTTTAAAGTCCTATCCGCACCAATTGGGAGTCAGATCACTTGTTGTACTGTATATGTATGTACAGTGTACAACACTTTTCTTGCCCTGCATGAAAAACATGGAATATGTTCTCCATCTTTTCCAACCTAGATCTTCTAGTTTGCAGCTTGCCAAACAGTCTCCAACATGACCCTATTCAAACATTTGGATATTGCATAATCTATGCATTAAACCACTAATTTTGTTGTAGATCAACATGTTTTGACAAACGTAGAATATACACAAATTCTAAATCAGTTTTAAACCATTGGGCTCATGGGAAATGTAGTATTTACAGGTAACATTACAGCTTCAGCTAAATTCTTCATAGGTCCTTTTTAAAATGAATCTTTTTGCACCAACTTCCTTACATTTTCCATAATCTTCCATTTTCCTATACTGCAGGCTCTGATGGACTCTGTAGATGACATTCAGTAATGAGAAGTGTGTGTCTGTGTGTGTGCGCGCGCATGTGTGTGTGTTCTGTACACACAGTCAGGACCTGTGCAGGAACAGATGAGATCCAAGGGCCCCAGCATAAATGGACGAAATAGTCTCTTATAGCTGGTAAGGACACGCATACATGCACGTACACGTGCGTTCATTACTTAAACACATGTAGGTATGCAGACATTGACATGCACGTATTAATGTACACATAATACATTTGGATATGTTGTCAAAACAGAAATACTCCTAGTCACGCACATGAAGTACTAAACTGTTGTTACTGAACAAGCATGCTCACAGCACCCACACACACATTTACTCGTGGAGCATTCCCGCTTTTCTCTATGCAGACTGTACATAGACATTATACTCACAGATACATGCTGTGTGCTTGTGTGTGTTTAGGAAATGTGCTGAACTAGACCTCTGGATCATCACTGTGTTCAGGACAAGATAAGGTATTCCACCCCTCTGCCCTATTGGGACCAAGAACCACCTCTCCACCAATTACGTCCATAGGCAATCCCACGTCTCCTCGCCATGGACCTTCCAAAAATGAGAAAAGAAAACAGGTTCCTATAAACTCTGGGTGCTGCTAGAGTAGCTGATCTAATGTTGGGTGAATAGAGGGATGTCCGTACAGGAAGAATTAGTATTCAACACTCGCCACCACCTTCATTAATCTCCCTGTTGGCCCTTGCCGCTATTTGTCTTTGTCGTGGCTAGCCTGGCATCATTTCATGCTAGGTGACACAACATGTTAAGGATCCATTTCTGAACTGAAAAACCTGCTGTGGAATTAATTTATCAATTTTTTTTGTTTTTTGGTCTTTCCATTTTTCAAACTGCCCAAATCCGCCAAACCCAATGTCGTCTCCTGGAGTTCGGACAAAGGCAGAGACCACCAAGTCTCTGACATCCCGCTCCCCCTCACTTCCTGTTCAACTCTGTTTTTAAAGATGACATCACTGGACTCCTGTTCACAGTCCAGCCATTCATTTTCTTTTGTATCTGACAGAATGTCTGTATTTAAAAATACAAGCCCAGCTGGGAACAGTAACATTACTCCCCAATGAATTTCATCCTCAGGAAGGAAGACAACATTTCCCACAATTCCAAGGGTAACTTTTCAACAGCCCCTGATCAACTCTTTTACATGCTAGTGATAGCATTAGTAACTGTTGTGTAGTTCCTTCCTATGAGCTCACGTGACCAGTGTTATCAAGTATGAGTGAGCCCCTGTTTCTATTGCTAATGATTGTTAAAAAATCAATTTGCTCTACTTGACATGATGTCACTGGACTACAATTTCCCAGTATGCTTTTCGATTCCCTGACCGCCACTCCACCTGATTCAACAGCTGATGAATGATGACAATTGTTTTAGTGAAAAGGGGAACGTCCCCTGAATTTCTGCCATCTACACTGGAGGCATGACTGTGTGTGTCTATATGTGCATGAGCAGTTTGCTTTCCGATTACTGCCATGTGATGGTCTTTTAGCCAGTATGTATACTTTGACTGCTGGTGTCACCAACACGGAGACTGGGATTATCTGGCTGACTGTTTCTATCAGAGAACATTCCACTTCAAACTCTGTGTCTGACATGTGAGCATATCTTACTCCTAACAGTGTATACATCTATTCTTTGAGTACTGGAGATGGGGTTTTTTTTGGGGTTTTTTTTTGCATTAACTACGGGACAGTGAATTTAATACAGTAGACATGCTAGATCTCATTTTTAGTGAAGGGGTGTCCGGTCCCAAGCCTCGCCCCTTTTTGCCTGTTTTCAATGACATTTGAGCATTTTTTAAAATCTGACAGAAACTCCAACTGTCTTGTTTACCAGTAATATCTTTCTATGGTGTTTTGTTCAACCCAGAGCCATCGTAAGAACAGAGCTCAAGTTCGAAATTGTCAACGGTCACATGGTTCATGGAGAGGCAAAACCTATGGCAGAATATTTCCAGGAAGTGCTTGGTGGGCAATTTGAATATTTATATACAGATATATAACTTCATTTTTTTGTAATTACTAGTCAATAAATGCACCGATCTACATTAAAAATTAAAAATGTATAGTGTACTTTTAGTATTTAGGCTAACTTCCAGGAACTATTTTGAGGCTCCTTGATGTGAAACATTTTTCCTTTGGAGTTAACGGAGATGACGGAGAGACTCCCTCTTTACATGGCTCTGGTCCAACTGAGTTACAGTAACGAGGTTGGACAAGTGAAAGAGGCGGGGCTTGGGATCAGTCAATACAGGGCAACTGAATGGACCTTTTGTCAGAAGTGAGTTAGCCACACCCATGGGAGGGTCTGTCGGACATTGACCCACATGGCTCTGAGCTGACCACAACACCAGAGACTACCAACAATTTATCATTAACAATAATGGGAGATATTGGAAAACCGCAGGATTTGATGGTTTCAGTTTCCCATTTAAATCTAGTAGCCTAGTATTTAATTTAAAAATCAATAAATCAGCAGCCGGTCTTGTTTATCCAACAGTGTGGCGCATATCAACCTATTTCGGCCTCCTGATTAGTCAGATTGCCTTTCAATCACACTCTGGCGAGAGGTCCATTGTCTGAGTGTCTAGCTGTGAGATTGACTACCTGTTAAATATTTTTTCAGCTCAATACCTTTTTATTAAGAGGAATATTCTTATGAATTCTGCCATTTAGTTCCCCTCAATAGCTGTTTATACTAACTTCTTTTAGCCATGTAAAGGTGCTATATGAAATGGGTAATAGTATTGTAAAATATCTACATCAAACTAAACTGAATTCTCCTATCTAGATTTGATGTTATCCTCTTCTCCTGTGGTCCTATTCAGCAGTATTGTCTACAAGTTATATCTCCATAGAACTAACACAAATTCATTAGAACCAGTAATGGTGGAGGAAATTGGTAGTAGTATTATCATCTTGATTCCGTCCGAGGAGAACCATTCTGGAGATCCTGCCGGATTGTCCGATTAGATAGAATGAGTGACTAATGATGACCTTGCTATTGTTAACCTGCCTTGGAAATTCTCCAACCGCCTTCTGTATTCCCATACTTTCCCACAGGCTACCTGTTAAACAGACCTGTACCAGAGCTGTGTGTTGTTGCCAAATCTTTCCCTCTTTTATTTTTTTTCAAAACCTTCCTCTTTTTTTCCCCTGCTCTCTCATGAAACACACTTCCCTGTAATTCCTTTCTGACTGTAAAGAGATCAATGTCCCTGAAACACGGCCTTTGGACTATAAATCCACCGCTAGGTTTGAAGAGGATTTCTGACCCAATGAAGTCATTCCACACAAAGCCGCCTGATCCCGGGTGAGAAATCTTCCCACACTATTTAAAGGTGTGCTCCTCATTAATCTCTATGCAGCGGAGTGAACTTACCTGGTGAGGTAGTGAGCACTGCTGTAGCAGGAGAGGAGAGTCTCCGGTGCAGTCATGTGAAAATAGCATACTGTTCAAACTGAAACTCTAAAAAACGTTTTTTATGTTGTGGCTTAAACCACAAGGTTAACTCAGCGCAGACTTTTTGGGTAACTGCTGCATTTGGCAAACATCTGCTTGTGGCCATCTTGTTTGTATCATATGAATGCATACATTACAAGCAATTTCGATTCAACAAATCTTTATTATCCCCGAGGGGACATTCTTTCGGCAACAGGAGAGACCGTACAGGATAGCCACACAATCCACACATAAATCCACACTGGTAAAGTAAATCTGAGTATAGTTTAATCGGACGAAATGAAATCGTAAGAACAGCAGCATGTCAGTCTACATGTTATTGCCTTTACTCTGAGTTCAAAGTTCATGACGATACAATAACCCTGTTTGTATTTGCAAGTTTTCTGCATGTAAATATTGCTTTCTTCATAGTTCAAAATTACTTTTTTCTTTTCTTTCTTACATACTTATTTTGTTTTGGGGGGTGGGGTGTTACAAATTGTGTGATATCAAATAGTACAAAAAAAAAAGAATTATCTGGTGTAACTGCGAATGTTTAAGAATGTACTCTAGTGTTTGTTATGACTGATTTGATTGAATATCTATTACAGTAGACAACATTTTGGACTGTACTTTACGAATGAATTTATGAGTATTGAGAAATCCCCTTGCACCTAACATTTCTCAGTGTTGTGACGATAGCTTTCCCCCTGCACCCCCAAAACCTTTTAATGGTTTATAGTTACTTTTTCTCTAATTTTATATCACTATCTGCCTATGTCTATGTAAATTCAGGCAAGTTCAGATTTTTATTTAAACATATATAGAATGAAACGCATTTAAATGAACCTAGGTTTGAACACCAAGCTACCGAAATGTCCGTTAATATTAGAACAGGCATGGAGGTTATCAACCTTAAAGGGAAATCGGAGATTAGTTCGCGGCCACAAGAGAATCAATGTTGTTTTGGTTTTGAAAACGAAGATACTAGCGATCCCTCTCTCACCTAAAAACACGACCAATCCTTCTCTCTCTGCGGTTCCCCAGAACAAATGCTCCTGCACACCTGTAACCCCGGCCCTCTCTGAATTTCCCCCAACCATTCCTCACTGTTTTCAAAACGAAGACAGCTTGCAGTAGCAAATTAGGGATTACCTTTGTGTTTTGAGGGGTGCTGTACTAGCCTGGTGTGACCAGATCCAATATTCACAAAGTGAACATGGTCTGGCCACGCTCCTTTGGACAGTGTTAACAGTCCTACTGGGCGTTGACCTCTGGTTAATTTAATTGGACAGCTTTTAAATCAGTTCATCGGCGCTGCTACAATTGTTTTGATAGCCTCATCTAGCTCTGCAACCATTTCGAACGTCATCTCACTAACCCACCCTGATTTGGTTGCGAGCAGGGTGGCTGTGAAAATGCTAATGCGAACACTGTTTCCAGACTATAATCTGCGAAAAAAAAAGTATAATATGAGAGCAATAGTCAGATATCAGATTTGCCCTTTTAAAGGGGGACTCTGATTGTGTGAAAATGCCATAAAGCCCCAGAACCACATATTTCTTCCCCAGTGTATAGTTTATATTTGAAACTCAACTGCACATGTTGGTGGTTATCCTATAGGGAAAGGTAATGGAATGACCCTATGAACTCTGTAGTGCAGGAGTAAAGATGAATGCCAGCCACATCAAAAGTCAGGTGTCAGAGGGGTATTCATTTTTGCAATGCTGCCGTTGTAAACCACAGGGGGGAGTTCCAAACAAATTGAGGAGGCCACCTTTAACTAGGAGACTGACTGTTGAAAACGTGTATGTTAATTATAATAGACTTGGGTAAATTAGAATAATCCGTTATGTGCTTACTGTTTCCATGACGGTCTCCAGTTGAGGTTTGAGAAACAACACATTCATTAAATATTGCGTCAAGTCTGGAAGCAAACATTTGTGTAGAATTTGACACTTTGAAAACAAATTAAATGTTGTACATTTTGTGAGTGTGTGCGGTCTTAAATGTTGACACCTTTTTGTGTGTTGTGGAGAAAGTGACAATGTCAGATGTTGACTAATATTGTATCACTATCTGGTTTGTGGTTCTGTTTTGTAGCTTGTTATACAACCTTGTCAGCATTCTCCTTGTGCCACACATACATTTGGAAAAAGAAAACAGCCTATTCTTTGATTTTATGTGTTACTATAAAACATATGATGGCTCAACTGGTCTGGTGTTCTGTGTTTTGTTCTTGTTCCTATTTAATTTGATTTGACACATGGATTCCTTCTGCAATTAGTTGTTTGAAGCCAGACATATCCTTATGAAAGGTATAGTCAGCGATTGCAAGCTAATGCACTTTTTTTTGGTTGGTCAAATTCACCAAATATCTCCTTGCAGTCTGTTATTTTACCATTGTCTCAAAATAATCCGGTAATTCTACACATTCCTTGCTCCGTAAATAGGAACACAAAGTGGGGAACACCGCTCACAACAACAATGCCCTATAGCCTTCGCAATGTGTGTGGCGGAACTCGTTCTGAGGAAGCGCCCTATGGCATTGAAGGGAGAGGTTTTTGATTTGAGTTCAAAATTAGCAAGCATTCTCAAATTACTGACACTACCTTTAACCTGTCCACTAAACAATGCGGAAAGAAATACAGTAAAATAAAATATGTCCTTCATTCTAATCCCAGCTTCACATTAAGGCCCATGGCATAACTTGTTTTCTGTGGGAACATTTTGTATCTGGGCTCTTTCAACATATGTTTTCCTGTGTGACAGTAGTGGTGCATATTACGTTGTGGGGAAGGGGCTTTGTGGGGGGCTTCTGTGTAAAATCAAGCCCTTTTATCAAGTTTGGGACTGTTAAAGTTGTTGATCGTGTTGAACATCTGTTGTTGACTAAGGACTTGGCATAGTTCAATGGTTGTTTTGTTATATTTGGCGTGCCCAAAACACCTTGAATCAATTACACTTCTTGGTTATGCATTTCCATTTAAACATTAAAGCTAAGTTTCTTCCACTTTTTTAAACTAAAATTGGAATCCACACCGAAGCTGTTCAGTGTAATTTAAGTGAGAGGATATGAGATTAGTGCTTTTCCTCAATGATTTATTGTGCTCATAATACTTTACCAACTAGTGTTTCCTTATTTAAACCACACAACAGAATTTTTACAGGTTTCAAGAGACCATTGTCCAAACACACACAAGTCCAGAGATGAACTGCAGTGAGTATTCATTTGGATGACATGCCTTATGCTATTATTTTAATAATACGTCCATGCTATGTGTACCAAGAATACCAACTTGTCTGCATGTGTGTTCCCTTTCCCTCATTATCCTTGTTTGAACGTTGAGTTTTATTACAAACATCTGTGATGGAGACCGCAGTAATCCTAACAAGCTATACTGTGAGAGTAGTGTCTGCATGCCTGCACACATGCGCGTGTGTGTGTTTCTAAAGAACATGGTCATGTGTAGGCTGTGTGTTTGTGTTTTTCAGTCGGGTGTATGTATGTCCCCATCTGCCCTCTATTAAAGCGTGTTGTCTGCTCTTTGTAGGCATATTAGACAAGGAAATAAGAGAAAGAAAGCTTGTGTAGAAATGATTTGAGATGCCAAAGATGCCATATTGGTCCGAAATGTTTTTTCCCCCTCACCGAGATTATCTCTCAATACCCCAATTATTTTTATTCATCTAAATGGGCTGCATTTATATAGAGCTTTTCTAACCTTCTGGCCCCTCAGCGGGCTGTACTATACACCGATGATGGCGTTATATAGTTCTATGTACCTGACCACCATCCGGGAGCAGCTAGGGATAGGTGTCTTGCCCAGGGACACCTCGGCGCTCTGTAAGGAATTATCGGGGTTCAAACCAGCAACGTTCGAATAACATGTCGTCCCATTCTATCCACCTGTTGCCCCAGTTAAAATCGCTAGATTTATCGTTTATTACCTCTCCGAATGCAAATATGTTGTTGTCTGCACCACTTTTTGTTTACAAGTTAAGGCTATGAACACTGGATTATATATTCAGCGTGCACACAACGGGACAGCTAGAGGCAGATCATGAGTAAATATTTGCCGAATATGACAAAAAGTATATTGTATGTATATTGTATATACAAGTATATTGTATATATAAGTATATTAGCTTACAACAAATGTAAAAATGCTAAATTAAACTGCACATAATGAAAATATCTCATGCAACTATTGAATATGAAAGCTGTGTTTTCCATCTGTGTAAAACAGATGGGCAGGATGTCCGCCCACTTCAATCAGCTGACTGTCAACTGTCACTCAGCTGACAACTGACACGCCAACACAGTGGCCTTTTGCATCTTTTGAATTTTTGACAGCTATTTCAATCCACCCTGATCCACAACACCCACCACTTTTTATTTTGGGTTCAAGTGTTGTATACATGTTATTTTCATTAATAATGGTTCCTTTTAACTAATTTGTTTGAGCTTATTACAGGTATTACATGTAAAATGTTAGATTGTAAAACATATAGTTGGTTACATTTTTTTCATACAAGGTTTCTATTATGTTATTGCTCTAAAAACATAATTTCTGCTGCAGGACTGTTCGTGGGGGTTAAAGCCATGTTAGATACTTACAATACATACCAACCATATGACAAGAAGCCCCGGACTGAGCATAATAGACTAAAATGACAAATTATGACAAATTAAGTGAATGTAGTGGACCATATAGTGGTCCAATACATAAGGCTTGAGTCAGAATTGAGGTGAACTCTGTCTCTATTGATTCTAACATTTCAATGTCATGCAATTGTGCAAATGCACACATACAGCTGTGCCATACACGCATCCAAGCACACACAAAACCTACTTGCACAGGGCGTAAGACACATACAACAGGTCTATACTGTCAGTCATTAGTACACACAGCTCTGTATTTCTGTTTATTGAGTTTTCCTTGGCTACCTCATTTCCTGTAGCTGTCAGGGTCCATTTCCTGTGCAGGAGGTGTGTCCAAACAGACCAGCCTTACAAACACAGACAAACATTCACCATTCTGTTCCCTTCTTAAAGGATTTACGTACGTATGCATGCGCACACACACGCATGCACGCGCACACACACAATTTCCGTTAATAATAAATAGGAAACAACCCCTGCTTATTTAAGGGGTTGTAAGTAAGCACTACCATCATTGTATACCTCAATATGTCCAAATATAGTTTAAACCAGTGTTTCCCAACCCTGGTCCTGGAGGGCCGCTTCCCTGCATGTATTAGATGTCCCCCTGATCCAACACACCTGATTCTAATGAATAGCTCGTTACCAGGACCGATTCATTTGAATCAGGTGTGTTGGAGCAGGGAGATGTCTAAAACATGCAGGGAAGCGGCCCTCTAGGACCAGGGTTGGGGAACCCTGGTTAAAACTTTCAAAAATTAAACTAAAATGAGGGGTTTGCCTCTGTTTGCACTGGAAGCTAGAGTACCACGTTAGAAGCTTTTGCACTACAGTGCCAAGTACAGTAGGCCTACCACCTTAGAAGCTTTTACACTACAGTGCCAAGTACAGTAGGCCTACCACCTTAGAAGCTTTTACACTACAGTGCCAAGTACGGTAGGCCTACCACCGTAGAAGCTTTTTACTGCTTTTGTGGGTAAAACTAAAAAGGTCCAGAGCTTCTTGTGTAGGTTTTCATAACTATACAGTAATTAGGTTTTAATAAGGTTTTTTTTTTGTATATTACATCCATCTAATACTGACACCATGATTATTTCACTGATCAGGTTTATGTAGAATTTATGATGCAATAATAAAATTAAGTCATACAAAATATAATGCTATACAGTTGAAAGGTAATAGAACATAAACAATGTTTTCACATAATTTATTATCATTCATATCATAGTCAGATAATTAGACAACTCATGACTTTGGGTATACTCTGTAAAAATAAAACACAAACCCACACACACACATATTCATCTTTTATTATATAAATTGCATAGCATTCCAATATCAGATAATACTGATGATCACATAACACTTTATATTTATTTAGCATTCTTAGTTAAGGAAATGCATTTACCTGCATTTGTACAAAGGTTGTGAGTGAGAGTGAGAGTTTTATTATTACGATATATTTGTCATATTATTATCTTCATTAATGCTTTTAGTACATACAAAGTACATATACTTTGCATATAAAATTGAATGTTGTTATTGACCATGATAAACTTGAGTGTTATTTAAGTAGTTAATTTAGCAGATGCTTTTATACAAAGCTATGCACATTACATTACATTACATACTGTAACAGTTGAATAAAAATAGACCTTGTGGATGACAGCACAACATCTGAGACTGTAACTCGGAAATACTGTGCAAAATCTTCTCTTACTCACAATGTTTAATCCTATCCACCTTATTCCTGATCTGAGATATTTCCCATGATTCATAGCGCATTAATAGTGGTTCCTGTTGGTCGTTTCCGGTTAGCAACTATTACCCTAGATAAGCAGTGGTACAGTACATTGATATAACAGGTTGTTTTGCGATATATCTTTTGCCAAGTAGTTTGCATTTGTTAACTAGCCAACCATGGCACAGAATAAACCTGAGCTCGTCATTTCTTTCTGAGCATCGAGCGGAAGTGAAAAACAGTAAAGGTTACCATGGCTGCGAACATACAGTAGGTCGCTCAGGAATAAGGTGGATACCTGCTTGTTTAAGTGCATCAGTTAAACGACTAAAAACCACCTTGACGTACAGGAGAGCCATTTAATGAGAGTTATTTCAGTTGAGCTGGTTTGTCTTTCACCTGCCAATGCTCTGGTCATATCTGAAAAGAAGAATGGATTATGGAACTATAGCACTGCCTTATGGTGGGCAAGTGTTATTATAATAGAGACTATGTCAAACTTGGGCACAAAGTGTTCAGGGCAGATGTGGCCCATAATGCTAGCAGAGCATCTGACAATGGTTTGATTCATATTAGGCATAGCCATATTTGATATTATCCCAACCTTCTTGCATTCTGTAATACAAAGTGGAAACATATCTTATATTTAGTCAAATACTTTGAGAACGCATACTATTACAACAGATTGTTGTCAGCAGGAGATATATGAAGACATATGTGTAGTTGACGTATAAGTTTCTGTCATTTGCAGAAGTGTGTGGACGTTACAGTGCTGTGTGTGGTTAGGGTCATCTGACTCACTGAGTGACACAGTCGGGAAACTGCACATTCTCAGTGGGGATCTGCTGAGAGAGCTCCAGGAGGCTGTCGATGAACTGCAGCTTCTTGCTGAACTTTGAACTGAGAGCAAGGAGGAATGGGCGGGTGAGGGGGATGAAAAACAAACAGGTAAATAATAGAGGGGAAGATGAGAACAACTTTTCGACCCCCTTCCCATTATTGTATATAATGCTCCCAACAAAAGGAACGGGAAATATATGATATGAACAAAGAAAGAAGTGTAATGGCAAATAAGAGTGGGATGTTGCAAACCTGATGAAGGGTTTGATGATGGTGACAAGGGCTTTAATGTACCACATGGGGTGAACGACATACAGCCCTTTTAAGTTCTTCCTTAACCTAAGGGGTGAGAGGGAGTGAAATGGAAAATGAAGCATTTGAGATGACGGAAGATTGTAAATTCTTTAAAATAGTGTCTCACGAAATGGAGATTCTGTCCATTTATTCTGAAAGCGATTACACGCAGTTTTGCAGAAGTTTGGTGTGTTTGTATTGAAGATTATACTTGACAGATGTAATAGTTACCGTGTAAAGTTGTGGTAAGAGAACAACT
>JAODOY010019726.1:0-17626 GCA_025399855.1 Forbesichthys papilliferus
ATCGAAATTAATATCGATATTGCAATTTTCATGATCAATATCGCAATATCACGTTTGATCAATATCGTGCACCCCTACTACGAAATAACAAGTATAACATTCAAGTCAGTAAACGAAAATTCTATACTTTGTAAGGGAAATGCAATACCTTTTAAGGATATATTTCGCAGATATTAAATACTTTTATTACTTCGCGGCTACCCTGATATAATTTATAACTAATAAAATATATAATAAATAAAATACACATTTTTAGTAATATTTATTTTAAAATAATACATACATACAAATCCTAAAAAAACTCACCAGACACGATGTTGCTGCTGATAATCTTGCCCCCGAGCGTGGCCAGGGACTTAGGCACCACGGTGATGATGCTGCCGCTAGTGGTCTTGACGTAGGTGGCCCCCGTGGTGGCAGAGATCCGGGCCCCGATGCCGGGGCTGACGGTGGGTCTGGTGTAGGTGGCCTGGGTCGCTGGGTGGTTTTAGACGGGCTACGTTAAAGTGTTCCTATATGACTTTCTGCCACTAGATGTCACACTAGAGCAGATTCCCCAAACCTGGACCTGGGGGCTCCATAACACCCCTGGATGTAGTAGACCCACCTAAAGAGCGCCCATATCACCCCTGGATGTAGTAGACCCACCTAAAAAAAACCATAACCCCCCTGGATGTAACAGACCCACCTAAAGACCCCCCACCACAGCCCTGGACATAGCAGCCCCCTGCCCACACCCCCACCCCTGGATCACCCAGGGCTCCCTCACCTGTGGGCTGGGAGAGCAGCTTGGTGGTCATGATGGCCCCGTTGCTGCTGACCACCATGATGGGCGAGGAGCCGCTGCTGCTGCTCTGCAGGGCCCCAGACGAGGGTTTGGGCAGTATCTTGCTGGGCTGCATCTGCTGGGTGATGATCTTCACTCCTGCACAGGAGACACAAGCACCATCATCTCATCGCACACGGCTAGACGACGTGGAGGCACACGCACTGTAGTGCAGTACATCTATTGTATTGCAGTACATGTACTGTACTCCAGTTAGGGATGTGACGAGAACCGATACTTCAGTTTAAGTCGATGCCAAATTTCTGAAAACATCATTCCAGTACATGTATTGTATTCCAGTAAATGTACTACATGTACCACTTAAGTGTAATTAATGCACAAAGATCATACAAGTAAATATCCAACTTTTCATTTTTTTTATTACTGCAAACTGTAATTATTACTTATTTTTTTGTATTATGTGTATACATTTTACCAATAAATATAATGTAATAAAGATTAATAATTCAAATACGATTTCATTATTATAAATGTCAACAAAAAAATAAACTAATTAATTAATTAATTAAATAAATACATAGAAATATAACTGTAATCACACACAAACACCAAGTGCACCAGTAACCATGGTTTCCCACTAACTCACCAGGCTCCTGCTTTATCTGGATGGTGGACTTGCATCCAGGCGGCGTGGTGGCGGAGGTCTGCGTCACCACGGAGACCCCTATGGGAGAGCCCTGCTGCAACGGCTTGGGAGACTGCTGCTTGGGGAACTGGGCGAGCATCTGGGTGGGCGAGCCCATCAGCGTCTTGGGGGACGGGTGTCTGGCCGAGGCCATCTTCATCCCGGAGGAGCCACCTGACCAGCATGAGGGGATAGAGGACAGTGGCGGGGTTAAATGCATTATTGTGTGCGTGTTGGACAGCTTCAAGTCCAGTGTTTCTTCAGGAGTGAGACACCTGCAGGTCTGAGTTGGCATTACCGCTGTTACTTTACACTAGGGCCACCGCTCTGTGTGTGTGTGTGTGTGTGTGGCGGAGATTCTGAGGCATCACCCTAAAAGCTACACACTTGATTTGTGACAATAAACCCAGAAATACAAGAACACACACACACACACAGGCGAACAAGTGAACATGCTTAAAACATGCTCCTGAAAAGAAAAGGCCTGTACAAATGATATGCTGAACTATTTATACACAGCCCATGATGACAAAACTCTGGATAATGCAGAGAAACCTACACTGCCCAACCGTCGACATGACAACAGAGGGGCTAGACGACACCACCGCTGTCACGGCGACCGTGTTGGGTTGTGCCGAGGCCGCAGAGCCGGCCGGGAAGACGACCGTCTGCTTCTGGCTGGAGGCTGTCAGCATAGACGTCGACACCAGCTTGGGCAGGTTAGGGGCGTTGCCATGGGGATGAGACTTGGACAGGATGTTGGGCACAAAGTTGGAGCTGGGAGAGGTCGTCACGATGATCACCTGAGTCAATTAGTCAGTTAAATATTGTGCATCGTGACCGCGACAATTAAGGCTCATCAGGCAAACTTTACAATGTAAATGAATGTGTAATAATAATAATAATAATAATAATAATCTAAATGTATGTAGCATTTATCATACAAGGTTGCGCAATGAATCAGCCCCCCCCCCATATTCATATGCTGTTTTATAGAAGGTACCTTCTGTGTGGTGGTGTTGGTGGACTGTATGGTGGGCTTGGTGAAGGTGATCTTGACCGGGGACAGATGGTGTGGCAGTGAGTTGGCGATGCTCTGCATTATGTTGCTCATCTTGGGCGTGCTGCCGCCGGGCACCGCGATGCTCTTGGGCGCGGGTGGTGGCACCTTGGAGACCTCCTTCAGGACCACAGGCGAGGAGCTGGACGAGTTGGTGCGACGCCGCTTGCGGGGCTTCTCATCCTCGTCCGAGCAGCTCACGCCTTCAACGACACGTTGGTTATTCACCTGCGTGCACGTGTGTGTGTATGTGTGCGTGCACGTGTGTTTGAGTGTATGTGCGTGTGTGTGCGCACGCTACAGAAAACAAAAGTATCTTCTATCTGAAAGGGAGGGTTCGACATGTCAAGTAAATTATTCGGTTCATTACTTTTTCATCTAACTAATCATTTATCCAACAAAATTCTCACACTTTTAAAAACACATTATTTTGGTATGCAGTTATTTGCTATTTAAACACAACTTGTATTATTTTCGTTTGTTGACCGACTCACTCTTCACGTAGACGGTGCTGCCGCTAGGTAACACTACCACGTTGGACGCTGGGCTGGGAGGGCGTGGGGACTTCACTGCCGTTCCCATGGCGCCGCCCGTTGTTGTGGCGCTAGTGGAGGTGGACGTGGTGCTGGTGTAGGAGTAGCAGACGACCACTGGCGGGGAGAACACACGAACGCGTTAGTTGCAACGTCTCGTACAGAGGAACAATGAATCTGTCTCTTGACAGAGCCCCTCCACCTCCCACACACACACACCTTCTTTGTTTCCCGTTTCGGCTGGCATGAGGAGCGATGCATTCTGATTGGCCGTTGCGCTGGCTACAGCATTGGCGGTCATGGTAAACGCTGTCTGAGGAACCAGCCTTGGCATCAAGGGGACCAGACGTCGACCTTCTATGGACCATTCTGAAGCACTGTTGGGTCCGGACATGCTGAAACAGACAACGTGTTGTCCCATACCGGTCCATAGAACGACATAGAAACATGACAGGGAATAACAGCGAGTGGTACGTTCCTTAATACTAAAGACATCAGTGATGCTCTGGTGTGTGTATTATGAATGGTCGAGAAAAAAGTTTAAATCTGTTAAAGCTGAAGCCGAACTTTAAAAAGATAGTTGTCTCCCTGCTCATTTGTAGCCGATTCAAAGCTATTTGTTAAGAATAAAAGGAGAAGTCATCTTTTTGGTGCCAAGACACCGAATACTGGTCGGTCTTTTACTTACTGATACGCAATCGTCGTGAGGCGTTCATCGTTGACCGCTCTACGGACTTCTGCTCGATGGCGCTCTGTGGAAATACTGGGGCAGGGCGTGGAAACAGTGACAGAATCAGAACCGAGCGATTCTGATTCATGCGTTACCCACTAGTTAGCCAGAGTCAGCCTATTTATTTTAACTGTTTATTAGGTTGTAGGCAGGATTAATGTGTGTTGAACTTCACTGGTCGTTGGTACCATTTAGTGGCTTTCTTCCAAAACACACACCATATCACTGCATATTCCAGGAGACAAACATTTGTTTTGTTTTTCCAATCAACCACCCTGACAGAAAGTGTCCAATTCACCTTACCCACCCCGATCCCTTACGCAACACACTGAAGGCACCCATTGTGTGCGTATGTATGCACGGTGCAATTGACATTTCCCAAGCCCCGCCCCTTTTTGCATGTCCGCCAATAACAGTTGAGTTTTTTTTTTTAATCTGACGGAACCTTCAGTCAACTGTCTGTTTTGCTGTAGTAGCTGTCTATGGTGTTTTGTCCTACCTAGTTACAGTAACTAGGTAGGACAAGTGAAAGGGGCGGGGCTTGGGAAATTGTGAGTTTCAAATTTGCATCCAAATACAGCAGCAGCATGCCTTCTAAATATCAGGGACACCTGGCTTTGATGTGTGGCCAGATGTGGATACCAACTAAACAGCAACGCAGCCTAGAATTACCCCAGAATCTTTGTCAGTTCTCCGAGGAGATCTTTCTTGTCCTTGGTTAGATCTCCTTGAGCTCGTAAGGCGCTGATCACCCCAGCATAGGCCTCAAGCTCTAGAAAACACATTCACGCAACATAATAAATGGTGATTAAAGCTTCTGGGCAGCTTATGCCGTCGTGAGCATATACTATTATTAAAAAATAAATAAATACAAAATAAAATTATAATAATAACTTTCATTTTAGGACATATTTCAAAACATTTAAAGACATCGTACATAGTCAAATATAAAGATCTATATAAACATTTGGTTAAGATATATACACTACAGATTTGGACTTTTGACCAAGGCGGGCACATACATTACAGAAACAATATACAATTACATGAAAAAGATAGGAGAAGTATATACAAAATAAAATAATGACACATATGCTTATAGGCAGGGGAGCCAAGTGAGAGTGGAACAGAAGGTTAAATGCTATATTATACTTCTGCGCTGGTCTGTGGGCCGCCTGGACCTGTGCACGTTGACTGCACATGCAAAGCCCCACTATATGGAAGAACCAGGTCTTATTTCGATTACCGAAATAGAACACATACAATTTGAGTATTAATGTTTCTAAATAAGCATGTAGAATTTTTTCATTTCCAGAATCCAGAAGTTACACCAACTTTGATCATAGGAAACAATGTGTGTCAATAGAAATTTGTATTTATAAAAGATGCTTTTCTCTGCCTGAACAGAGAAATCCAATAGGAAAATCCCCATCTTGTCATAACAATAATTTGTAGTCTTGGCTAATAATGTTCAAGCAAGACGTAAAACGTTTCTTTACAGCAAATCCAATAATTATTTCATGGTTGTTAAAGGGAGACTGTCTGTGCATGTACAGGAAGTTGTTATAAAATATCTCTAATAATTCCAAAGCCCTCTGGCATACTTGCTTATATCCACAAGATGGTGGCTGGCTGCGTCGACGGATAGGGTAGTTTGGGAGAGGTGTGCGTCAGGCTACAGCTTAGGCTATGTCATAGATTATACCCTATCCATGGGCTATGGCGTAGCTTCACGCAGAAGCATAGCTTGGCTTTAGCACACCAATGCTGTGTGCTGCAAGATCTCATTTATTTGACGAGGAGCTCTTTACACCAATTATTTGTGAATCTAGATGCAATATTTCCCCAATATTCACAATCAAACATGGCAGGTTTTGAATTACAATGACTAATTTGTTTAATAACCCAGTTTATTTACATGTCTACTCCAATGTCTTCCCAAAGAACAGGTCCTAATCAGTTTGTAGCTATTTCCATGGTTAAGCAACTTACCCAGTTTACGGAGAATCCTTTTGCACTCATCCCTGCCAAGGTCAAGAATGGTGGGCCATAGCACAGGCATGGTCCCTGTCAGAAATGGTTTCTCCAGCTGAATCATGGGCTATATGAAGAATAAGGCTTTTTAAAATATTAATATATAAACACACAAAAACTTACTGTACTGTATTTTTCTATCTGGGTAGGTGCAGGTTAAAATGATGCATGAATTAATAGGGGTGAACATGAAACCAGAAATATTGCTTTCAACTGCTAAACAGTAACAATGTCCCTCAACACGCTTAATAACATCGATTAGAGAATACAACATCATTATGATATGCAATAAACTACTAATATAATCAAGCATTTCTTTCTTATACTGCATTACACTTTCATGCAACCGCTAGACAGCAGCTGTTTTTTATGACTTGATTATTATAGTGAACGCTCTTACACGCAAGAATGTCAGAAAAACGTTTTGACTAGTCCGCATTCCTGCGATTTAGGCAGTCCCGCAAAAAGCTCTTATTCAGGGGGTCAGGACAGCATTGTTATCCTATAGCGGGGCAATTATTTGGAGCTAGAAGGCCTAATACCGTATGCCCCCTTTACAAAAATGACTTATGTGCTTAGCATAAAATAAATATTCAATATTCACTTGAACTTAAACAATATAGGACTAATAATTGGCAAATGCGAAAAAAAGCTGCATTTCTTATGGCGACAACAATTAACTAAAGATATGTTTTGTGAACCTTGTACATTTTTTCCATTTATTGTTCTGAGCTTAGCTTCAATGAAATTACCCCATTATTTTTGAAACATAGGCGATCAAACAATTCCTATGGTGTAAAACTGGTATTTCGCAGGGCGATCTCTCCCCTACAATGTCCATATGCATAGTTAAAGTCCATATGGAGGTATTTGCATGGTATATCACACTTAGCAACATAATGCATAGCTAGTTAGCTAGCTGGTGGTAGCAGGTACATGAGCAAAGCCTTACCATCCGTTATTTCAACTTCAAGGCCTGTGCGACAATGCTGTGATCCAAACATACGCAGATAGCGACATTGTTATTTCATAGTCAACATTATTATTTTAAAAAATGACGAGGAAAACAATTTGCAGTATCTGTTGTGCTGAATTGCTGGACAGTGGAGGGCTTTCTGTTTACGGTTCCAGCCATGGAGGTGCAGCAGCCGCCTTCTTCCTCTGTTTGGAGCTTCTCCTTCCAGTTCCTGCGAGGCCACGGACTCAGCTGGCGAAATCACGTGATCGGCGAACGTAGCCGGACACACACCAAAGTAAAACAACAAAATATATATTTTTAAAAACGTTAGTTCGACATATTATGGATATTTGTTATTTTAAAGTTGCGTAAATAACCCATGCGTAAATTAGTATGCATCCACTTTATTTTAAACGTATGTGTTTAAAATGTCCAATTATTTTCACTTGATATTGGTTCTGAAATGGTGGTGTAGTCTAACAGTGTGAATTAGAAAATATAGGTTGTGAATGAATATATGAATATATAAAATATAGCACAAAAAATGTGAATATCAAAATGTGGATTCATGTGTTTTACAATTAAGTTGAGTCAAAATCAACATTGTTTTATTTAGTAATTGATGCAGCTAAATTCTCACTCTCACAAAACCTGTGATTACTAATTGGAGTATATTTTAAATAGTAGGCTACTAAAGTGCAGTTTCACCCCATCTTGATAATACATTTCATTCAATATTGTTATATTATAATTCCATAAAAGGGTACAAATGTTTTTGAAATTCTTTATTGACAGCAACTTATTTTGTATGATACAGTACAGTAGGTTATATTTAATTAGCTCTATCTTTATACAAATCATCAATGACACCTTGAATAAATTCTGCAATTAAAAACAAAACAAAAAATTTAATGAGAGTAAATATTGCGGTTTGGTCAGTTACCATGTGCATTAGATAATACATCCACAACATTGCTCATTACTTTATTTGGACATGCCTTTTGCCAGTACCAGCGTTCTCAGAGATAAAACACCCTCCACCCAATCACCATGAGACTGCATCATCCTCTCCCACAGATTTGATTCCTCTGTTGTTGAATCCATCCATGCTGCTTCAACCCCATAACTTTTACCTGCACATGGAAGCAACTCATATTAGTGTCTACCAGAGCCATGGAAAGAACAGAGTTACGCCAACGGAAGTTAAAACATGTCAACGTTCACAAACCTATGGCAAATCAGTTCTAGGAAGTGCTTGGTGGGCTATATATATATAACTTCATTTTATGGTAATTAGTAGTCAGTAAATGCACCGATTTACATTTAAAATATAATTTATAGAGTACTTTTAGTATTTAGACTAACTTCCGGGAACTATTTTGAGGCTCTGTTGCTGTGAAAAAACGGTCCATTGGAGTGAATGGAGAGTAACTCTCTCTTTACATGGCTCTGCATATACTGTATATTAATGCATCTTCTTGTGTTAAGTGGCTCCGTCTAGTGGTCTAGTCAGCATAATACAACATACATTAACTTCAAGGTTTGACCCCAGTGGGAGTCCTCGATACTGCATGCACAGTTATGCAGCCAATTACTTTAACTGTTATTTTAGAATGTCCGCAGAATATGTTTTGACAAAAACGTATATTTTGTTGAATATACTACAAATTGGACCAGAAGTGTCATTAAAAGCCTCCCTTTCAATTTGATGATTAATTATCCTGAGAGGGAGGCTAACTCACCTGTTCCGAGACCTAGCCTGAGGCCTCCAATGTAGTGGGTGGTCAGCTTGTCCTGATCCCACACGGTGATCTCAGCGCAGGCCTCCCTGAGGTCCTCAGGTCGGAGGCCATCATACACCATGGTGTGATTGAACATTGGGCTGGCGCTCCTCTTCACCACCCGAGTCTTCTGGATGACTTTCCGACTCGTGTCTGGGAGCACGGTGCTGGAACAGCGGCAATGTGTAGGAATCAGTCACAATCAACAGTGGTTCAAACCAGTGGGGTCGTGGTGGTGGGGGGGCGCGAGACACAGCGGAGGGAGTCACAAGATGATTTTCAGAAATGAAATAACATTTTTAAATTATTAGAAATAGCATATTTTATTAGCCATACTTGTTAGTAGTAGTACAGTTTATACATCACGTTGATGTATTGTGATTCTATCCTGTATTAAAATACTATCAAATAATGTCATGGCTGTTCTGTTTCTACCACTTCTGGGGATAGCGGCGTATCAAGAGTATCTGGCACTGTTTTTGGGGGTCGCGAGCTGAAACGCTTGGGAACCCCTGACTTACACAGTAGTCTATATGTTACATGTTTGCTATAATGTTTAAACAAGAATGTAGGCATCCCATTAAGTGAATCTGCTGTCAGCACTGAATAATATAAAACGTTTACACTGCTGTTGTAGGAAAACCTAACGTTTTCCAGAATGGTATAGGTTTCCTATAAAATAACTACCTAATAACACTGCTCTTATACTGTAGGAAGACCCACCATTTCACAAACGGGTCAATACTCATCCCTCTGACCGCTGGAAGGTTCTTACAGTCCTTCACCCAGATCTGCACCTCACCAGTTTCCATCTTTGTCATCCTTTTACCTGTGGATTTAATAACACCACATTAAAAAAGGTACTGTACTCCTCAACTGGTTCCCTGTATTAACCTGGTTGTTGTAACTGTTGGTGTTCGGTTGGTTAAGTTTCGGTATGAATCTCTGAGAGCGCATCATGCCCATCTTACACTGTCAATATAGGGTCTCCTAGTTCCATCCCCTGTGTTCTGCATGTGTGGCTGATTGGTTGAATGTTTGTGTGTGTGCCCAGATGAGCTTCCTGCCTGAGCCAGAGACCAATCACAGCCATGGATGCATCTCACCTGCTCCTCATTGACCTGGTTAGCTCTACATAGCCCCTGACTACCTTTCATCTGTGTCAGGTGGTCTTGGCATTTACGTAGCATTTCGCTAGGTGTTGTTGTTACCTTTTGCTGCCACTGGCTGATTTTGGTTGACCCTTAAAATATCAGGGTCAGTTAGTCAGTCAGTCAGTCAGTCAGAACGCTTGCTAACCTTGATATTGCAATTTTCATGATCAATATCACATTTTATCAATATTACACAGACTCACATCGTAAAACTTTTAATTGAATTTTTATGGAATGATACATTTATGTGTCAACATCATTACTTTTAATAGTTTTTAAGTCTGATGTTGTTTGTTTTTTCTAGTGGAGTTTGTGATGTGGACTATGTTGTTTTTTATTTTTTTCTGATTGATGTCCTGTCTTTCTTCATCTTGTTTTTAACATTGTAGGACCATGTTGGAGGTGCTTTTCACTTTAACACATTTTCCCTTAGATTTGTGTCTCTGTTTATATTATGTTGTGTCATATAATCAATCAATCAATCAAAGATAAAGGAGCTTACTGTGGGACGTCTGTGGTAGGAATCTCAGGGCCACTCTCATCTGCCCCCTCATGTCCACAGAATTAGAGCGGGAAGTCGACGGTGCTGAAAGCTGAGGGGACCGTCAAGCAGTAAGTAGCACAGTAATTGCCCCATGAAGCCCTGACAACAACTGTTTGCTCATTGATGCATTACCCTTGACTTTAAGAAATAGTCGTTCATCTGCGTGTTGCTGAAATCCCACTTGGACAAATCCAGGTCCACCTCGCCAAGGAAGCTGTTCCGTCCGAAGGTGTCGTTGTGCCAAACGGAAACACTCAGCTTCAGGGTTTTCAGGGTCTCCATGGCGATTTTGAACTATAACCAGGTGGGGTATAACAGGGACGTCAAAGATGACCTAAAATGTTGTGGAAAGAGGGCTGAACCTTTCACATGGAGCTCCTACCCGGAGGATTTCATTGTAGGCGGGATTCAGGGTCTTCTTTTTAACACCGGTTTTCCTCTTTCCCAACTTCGCTTGGTCAGGAAGAAGATAACACTTCACATAGCTGTAAAATGATGACATCTTATGAAAAGTGGCAAGAGTTTAATAATCACAACTATACACAGAATAAATTATAATTATGTCAATTCACAGGTGCTTTTATCAAAAGTGACTTGATTGAAAGGAGCCGTTAGGATTGTACAGTATGATGTAAAACCTGACATGTTAGACACGTCCATCTGGGAAGTTGTCCATCAAAACCGCTTGAAAAGGGCAGGCACTTTTCAAATTCGCTGTTTGCTGTCAGCACACCTAAACCACGCCCCGCTATCAGTAAGACGCTGAACGGTCTAATCAGTTGCTACTCGCATTTTTTGTCTCTCCAGACTGATTCTCACAGCGAAGGTAAACTGAAGCTTGCAAGATCAGGATGGTCTCGTGAGGCTAGACATGATGAGGATTCTACCCACAATCCTTTGCCTGAGACTATACTATAAGCCATTCTTGTATATCATGCATTTCCTTTACAGCCAATACTACTAAATTATTTCCAAAATCAGAAAGCATTCAATACTGACTGCTGACTAGTGAATAAATTGCACACCACTTAAATATTCTACAGCTGAAATGTTTACAAACAACATCTTATTAAGTTCTAACTTACTATTAGCTTCCCTCGTGCTAGCAAATCTTTTACGAAATGTATACCAAATAACTAATATTGTGTACACTACTATGTATGGTAATGACATTACTGCAATTCAAACCTTGTCTGATTACGGTTCTTTAGGATGCACACATGAACAGTAATACTGATTACCATTTGTTCTGATCTAACCATTTTCAACCACCTGTTTTGACTACCTACGGATCAGAACGGTTCTTCTTGGGGTCGGCGACAGCCAGGTCACGGCAGTGGACCACGAAGATGTGGAACTCCGCCAACTTCTGCACGTAGTTCACAGCAAACTGGATGGAGCCCCGGACCTCGACGTTGCCGAGGTCCACTGGGTAAAGGCTGGACATGCTACCACTGACCTTTGAATTGATCCCATAAAGAACACAACATGCATTATTTGTATTTATTTATTTTAATCATGTTTTAAGATCTGCAGTTTATTTACAAGGATTATTATAATTATCAGAGTATAACTGGAACTTGTATGAACTGCAGTTTACAGGCCTTGTTCTGTACATGGGAACACAAACAAAGTGGTGCAGACCGCACAACAAAACACTACCCCAGCCTTGGCAAGGTGTATCCAATTAGAGGGGGCGGAGCTTCACGGAGCCTTACAGAACTTCACGCACCAGCTCCAGAATCTAAAAGCGCGTAGCTACGGTATGTCAACTGCACGACCACAGAAACGATGATTGGTTGGATGGAATGGAGGTGTTTACATACGCAGCCAGCAACAATGTCTTGAGGATGCAAGCCTGTACACCAGAGTGCTTTGTAATTTAGCTGCAATCATTGTTTTAAAACAACGTCCTGTAGCCGACAAGCACAGGCTATTTCCCTTTGCCATTTATGGTATAATTATGAGATTCGCTGGAAAGAAATGTTTGTATTATGCATTGAACATTAACCAAGACTCCACTCGGGAACTTCCCTTATGTCGGGCAGCAAGCAAACATGTCTTTTATAAATAGACTACTATTTTCTATTGGCACAGTGTCATGCCCATGATCAATGTTGGTGTAACGAAGACATTTTTTATATGCTTATTTCAAATTGTTTACACTCATGCTCAGTAAGCAATTGTTCCGCAATTAGGCCGCACAACTATAAATACAGAGCAAGTCAGCGCACATCCGCATGACATAAACAATGCAGAAGCATAAATCAGGCCTAAAGACTGATATTTTAACCCACTGTATATGACCAGCTTCCCAGCTCTGTAACAATAATGTAATAATTGAAAGTTGTGCGTGACATACAGATGACATGGACACCATGCCAGAGGACTGGCTCATCGACGTGGAGCTGAGAGTGATTCTCCTGCGGCCCGTGTTGACGTCAAAGGTGCCGTCGCTGTCAATCTGAAAGGTGGATAGAACAACAGGCAGATGTGGCTCGCTCCAAATAGTAGTGCCCTCTGACGGTACAAATAGGTGCTTTTTGAGCATTCTACAAAGAGTCAAATGTAAAAAACGCCAATGAATGCGACTAACCTCTTCCTCTTGAAGAGCTGGCACTGATGTACTCATCTTTTTTATCCGCTCTGGGTCTAAGAGGTGAAAACACAGAAAGCAGAAACAACATGGCATAACTCTACAAATGGATCACGTTCTTCTGAATATGGGAAATGCTTATTTACTATACCATCATCTACACTTAGTAATCCCATTTGTCCTGTTGGACTGGTTTTGCTCTTTTCTTCTGTAAAAAAAAAAAAAAATTTGACAAAAAACTGTCACATGGTTGCTTAACACTATAGAAATAAAATGACTGTAGCATAGAGAGATTTCAACTGCAGTGCTAGATGATAAGATGATCATCATCTATAGCAGCATCATCATCATGAAGATAAAATGGTTCTTGTACTTGTGGTTTGTGAGCTAAGGTTCTCCAGACTTTTGGATAAGGACATGGGTCTTGAAGACATTCTCTTCAAGGCTCCCCTTGATGGGGATGATTCATTCTTAAAACCTGCCGAAACAAATCACAATCAGCTCTGAAAAGTAGAACAAATGAAGAGTTCAGATGCAGAAACCTCTCAGTCCATCTGACTTTTTTATTGTAAATATATAATTTGTTAAGTTTTAGAAGTAATATCTTCCAAAACGTGCGCGCGTACGTGAATGTTTACAGTGACACAGCCTTTTCATTGTAATAAAGGTTAAATTAGTGAACCCATATATGGAAACCTAATATATATTGCTGTTTTAAGTTGATAAAAGCTAATTTTTTTCAAATGGACTTAGAGGGCTTTGCATCTGAACTCTTCAAATATAGTAAACAGTTGCTCAGCTTTCTTCAAAGCATACATGATCTTTTGTAGATGATCACAAAATCAATTTGGGAAAAGTTTACTGTGATTGACCGTGCCTTGAGATGTACTGTTGTGAATTACATGGCCTATGTACCTGTATTGTTGATTCTCATATTGCAGCATTACATCTGCAAATATAGTCACGATTCGAATTTAAATAAAAACAACTTTTTTTAATCAAGATCAATGAGAAGTGAAGGTGATTTGTAAATGATTGACATTATTAAAGAGAACTAAGACTTTCTCTATATTTAACTTTGTGAAAAGGTCATTGTACAGTACCAAGCAAGATGTTGTAAGGCAAATAATAGCAAATTACTATTATTATTATTATTATTATTAATAAAGCTTTAAAAAGCTAATTTAAAAAAGTGGAATTGGATAATTAGCCAGAGAATAAGAGAGAGAAAAAAAAGGAAAAGCTCACTGCCTGAACGTGCCCAAGTTTTAGACCTGGGCATAGATGTTTGGTCTCGGCTGGGATCATCAGCTACATTTTCTGCAGTCCTTTGTGGATCTGCATCACGCACTGACGCAGGAACATCTGATTCTGCTGTAGTTACATCTTGGCAAAAAAGAGGGACATAAGCTTTCTTGGGTGCTCCGAGATATTGTCTTGAACCTTGAGTAATGAAAGACCTAGCAAGATGGCTGGAATATCCCAACTCCTCTTGTTCATCTGAATCTCCTTTTCCAAGAGATGAATAACACTGCTGTTTGCTGTAGTCGGCCTGAGTCAGTGCCTCAGAGACTTGAACAGAAGGATTCCACATTATAAGGTTTCCATCTTCACAATCTACAGGCTCAATGTCCTTCTGTCCTGACTGCTTGGGTTCATCTGATGTACGTTTACCATCTTCACAATCTATAGGCTCAATGTCCATGTGTCCTGACTGCTTGGCTTCATCAGATGGACCTTTTCTTTGTCTAGGTACTGGTGTAGGCCTCGCTAAATACTCATGGTGTTTAAGCGTTGGTGCAATGTCAATTGGAAAGGTTTTCAATGGAGATTCTTCCAGTCTGGACCACTTGGAACTGGAGGATTCTCTAGCTAAGGCCTTGGGGTGGCAGGTTTTGGATGGACTTCTTTTCAGCTCATCATCTGACAAGTGTTTGGATCTTGGAGTGGGTGATCTACTAGGACACAGTGAGCTTTCCAGGGGCAGAATCGGCTCTGTTTTGTTCTTGAGTTGTAGACTTGATGACTCTACATTTCTTGACTGTGACTTGTTGTGAGTAATAACCCCCCTTTTAGTGTCCAACTTGGATGAAGAGCACTGGGGTTCCACATTTTTCTCTGTGCTCCCAATTGAGCCTGAGATTAAACACGTTGGACTAACTGAGGTCTCCTTAGGTTTTCCAACAGTAATGCTTGGGCCCGAGTACTCCAACTCCCAGAAACACTTACGGTCACTAATCTTGACAGATATGTTATCTTGCAGGCTATACTGATCCATAATGGAAACTTGGAAAGTATCCTCATGAGGAACAGCTATGGAAGGGGTGACACATTCCACTGGTGAAACGGGAGTGTGTATGAGTTTATCTGCGCTCGATTCATCTGTATCTTCATAGGTGAGATCTGGACAAACTTTATATGTACCTTCGTTTTTAATTGGCTCAAAAAGGAAGCTGTTTTCCGCAATGGGGTCAATGTGAAACTTTTGTGGGTCATGTGGGGTGGCCGATTCTGCATTCGGATTGTTTTCATCCGTTGTTGGGTGCCTGGTAAAGATTATTTCAGGCTTTCCTTTTTCTGTATTCATTGGAGACACAATTTCTTTATGCTTTGTGGGCTCCTCAGCGTGTGAAGCCGTGGCGTCTTTAAAAGGGGTGTTTTTTAGTGCTGTAAGCTGTAGCGCTCTGACCTCTGATTTCCCTGGGTGATTTGCTGCTTGCTTTACACCAGGAGGGTGGGTCATACTTGCAGCACACTGGTCATAATCATCTAGTTCCTTCTGTTTAAATGAAAGCTCTTGCTTGTCTGGACTCTCAATTCTCTTCTCCCAGTCCTCATCTCTAGTAAATATTCCAAGCAGCATTGGTGAAACAGCATGGAATGGATTCTGTGAGCTTACGGTGTTTGATATCTTGATATCTGATGAGGCCTCAACAGTGGCAAGCGTATCAGTGTGTCGCGGATGCAGTTTGGGCTGTGGCTCATTGTCCTCTCCTAGGCTACGTTCGAGCCAGTCTGCTGCCTTAGCATGAGAGTGTACCTCCTCTTCAGGCCTTGCATCTCCGTGAAAAGGCTTACCTGATTCATGCTCAGCCGAATGGATGGACGCTTGAAGGCTATGGAGCTCAGCATGGCCGTGCTCATATTTATCTGAAAGAGGGGGAAACTTCGGTCATTCATATACATCATAGTACCTTATGAAATGTATCAAACACTTAGGATTTGTTTTTACAAGTATACAATATTCCAACAATTTGTCTTTAAATTAGAAGAGCAGTTCATAAAATGCAATGTTGAAATTAATTTCAGTGATAGCAGTTTTGGATGCTAAAGTAGACTATGGAAATTTAGATTTTTGTTCAGTAGCATTTACCAAGAATTTGTAGAGATTCAAAGCATACAGTACATACAGAGAAATGTGTATTTCATCAAAATAATGCAAGAAAAACAGGCCCCTTCTTAATGTCATGCACCCATGTCCACACCAACACACAGTAACACTTCATCATGCAACAAACATGCAAAACTTCCATTAAAGTAAAAAAAGGTATTTTGTAGTTTGATTTGATTGATTGATGTTTTGTTTGTCCACATTTCAATTCAGTCCTTACCACTAGGGGCGCGTTGTGGGCCACATATACCCACATCCACATGTGTCTGTTTGACCAAAGGCCTACACATTTCTGCGGTGGCACTGCCTGAATTCACCAGGCTGTCTCCATTGTCCTCCACGGGAGAAACCAAATCCACGTCCAACAGGTTGTGCACGCCCGGCGGCTCCATTCCATCCTGCCACTGTCCGCTACTCTGGTCTGCGGCAGGGCAGAACCTCACCTGCTTCCTGTCTAAGCAGCCAGCCAGGTTGTCCTCGTCTCCAGCTGGCGGTGACTCGTGCGGAGGGTCCCCGAATACGGGACCGACAGCTTCCTCCTCTGCGGAGGAGCCTAAGCAAGACGTAAACTTCAGGATGCCCCTCAGGGTGGCAGAGTTACCCTGGGAGCCTTCTGGATTACCAGGGTGTGTCTGGGATTCCTGGGAGTGTTGGCTAAAAATGACGCCGCTATTTTTAGGCACCGGCTGGGTATAGTTGTGAACTAGCCTAGCGCTAGAATTGTCTTGATCAGTGTTAGTAGCGTGAAACGTGCATTCAGAGGTTGTTAAAGGCTCTGAAAGAAAGCAGAATAAACATATACAGAAATGCACAAATACAACACGTTATGATTTCAGCAGCACAAAATCTTTGCTTTGCACATTATTATGCATTATGTAATTGAAATTAAAAGACTAATTAAAGACACTAGGCCTATTTAGGTTCTAAATACAGTAGGTTGCAAGATATACCTAAGAGAGTAGAATGACAGACATTGTGCTTTTGTGACGTTATTCCGTAACCTTTCTTACAACAAACATTGGGAATTAAAATAATGTCTAAAGTATAACATTAATACTATGTGGCTCTGGTGCTTTGTGCGCTCAACTGTGAACTGAAATAATTACTGCCATTGTTCTCCTTTCAACTTACATAACTTTGTTTATAGCTCCTGTGAAACAATTTCAGCAGACACAAGTCATGCTGCACGGATTAAGACATTGGAATGTATTCTACTGTAATCTGCCTGGCTAGTCGGGCAGCCTTTGAGAACCTCTGGGAAAATATCCCTCCTGGGCATTGACTCGTATTATAGTTAATATGAAAACACTAGACAAATGAGTGACTCGTTTTATAGTCAATATGAAAACACTAGACAAATGAGTGACTCGTTT
>JAODOY010019737.1:0-25281 GCA_025399855.1 Forbesichthys papilliferus
CGAATCCCAATATTGAAATCGAATACATACCCAACAAACGAATACCCGAATAATCGAATATTTGGGGCCAGCCCTACACTACTCGCGCCAGAATGGCTAATAATACAATTTGTGAGAAAACTACCATTTAACCAGGAATGCATTTAGAATTGGACCCCTTTGTTGCCATACTTTGGAACAGTTCATCCCTTTCCTCTCATCTTCCATTCACAACAATACCAGCAGTGTTCATGACCCTTCACCTGCGTCGCATCGCTGGAGCGAGCAAGCGGTCGGCCCCTATGCAATGAGAGCATCTCCCAGTGGATAGGCATTTTAAATGGAGCAGTGAGGCGGACTCACATAGAGACAAGCTTTTGTAGTGAGTGACAGTCACGTTCCACCCTACACAAAAGGTAAATATCCCCACGGAAAACATCTGAAGCTACAGCACCAGTGAACCTCTTTGGTATCAAACAAACGCCGCCCCCCAACTTGAGACTGATACACAGTAAACAGTACAGTGTGTGAAAACAGATGGTCTGAGAGCGTAGTTGTAGGATCATAGTTAAGGCATTAGGGAGAGAGGGGCAGAGTGATCACTGTGGATATCCACACATAACTCACTTCATCCACATGCCACCACCACCTCATAATATGCCATCAGCTCCATCTCCCTGATCAACACCAGTGCAAATGTTGCTAGAGCACATTGATTACTGCACAGGTAGCATGTTTTGACTGGGAGGGAGCGCTCCGCTGGAGCCATGTGCCTGTAATCCTTGGGACCAGAAGGTTCTATCTGCACAAAGCGTAGTTCTGAGATATTGAGCATCAACGTTTTCACATCCCCTAATTCAGTAATATTTTGTAATGAATACTTCTTACATAATCCATTAATATCCTCACAAATCCTGAGATGTTTTCAAATCGGTTTAATTAGGGGGGTGCAAACAGATAGAACCTTGTGGTTCTGAAATGTCCATAGAACTATATAATGTCTTACTGGGTTGAGGTTCTGACCATCAGACATTTTTATTAGAATACATAAATAATGACAAAATTTAACCAAAATGAAGTGACAACACATCTTGACATTGGATATGCAATTTGATAGTTAATTACTGTATATTTTAAAACCTTTCTAAATAAATAAATAAATAAATAAAATAGATGTTTTAAAGTATGCTTAATTGTTTATTTGCTTAATGTAATGGACCCTGCTCTTTGTGCCTGCTGTTCTATAGGGGACCCTGATCACTGTTATAAAACAATACATATTTAAAAAATGTTTCCCTTATTTATGTATTTACTCTAAACAGATAAAGGAACAAGCACACTCTTGTAGCAAGGGTAATGTGATGCCATTTAATCTTGGGGTTGATAGCCTATATAACTATAACTATGGAGGTAGGTATACCTCTATATAGTGTGTCTGGGTATACTGACCCAAGGCTAACCATATTGATATTGTATCATTCTACTTTTAGATTTCTTTTTTTTCCTTTCATTTTATTATTGCTGCCTGAACTAGACTAGACCAGAGATGGAGATGGATATGTGTTCTGAAATACACACTGTCGTGTGTGACTGCCATTAGGGCCCCCAAACATAACAACACAAACATCTACTGCAGTACCCATCTCTCTGTTGGTGATACTAGTTATGCGTCCATCAATTGGCTTTTATTGAAATGTAGCAACTTAGCTGTGTGCGTGAGTGTGTGTGTGCGCACGTGCACAGAGAGAACAGGGGTTTCCACATCTATGTATGAGCAGTAAGGTCAGTTGGCAGTGACCCGACAAATTCACTCTGTCAATATGGCAAAGGCCTGTGATGTTTGGAGGAAATCTAATAATCTGATCTCTCTGGGACACTGTTAACGTGCAAGCAAATACATCTATAAATGATGGGGGGTACCTAAATTAGACATGTAGAAAAGCAAATCAATGGACAAGCATTAGGTTCACTATAGAGCTTGCAGACCATGTTGATATCCAAGTTGCCAACGTATTACACAAACATCGATCAGTTGCCAAAGCACAGATGCAATAGAATACTCAAATCAGACAGCACACTGACCGGAGAAAGACAAATGAACGGTTTCCCAGTTCACACTTAATACCGTCTGGCGCCTGCAAAGAAATGCCTGAAGTTGTTCACAAGCACAATTCTGAATTGAATTTACTTAAAATAAAAAGGAAAGAAATGTAATTCTATGCAGAAATGTTTGCTTGTTGCACCCCATCCTAAAGAGCGGTGTCAGGGCAGGTAGCAAGGCATTACAGTGGCAAGCACAGAAATGAGAAGCCGCTACGCACAGGGTCTGGAATCCACTGAGTAAACAAGATAAGCTACCGGCAGAAGCTTCTGTACCAGTCCACATTTCATATGTTTATAGAATAGGTTGCTTTGCTTATAGCAGGGGTTCAAAAACATTTGTGCCAAGACCCAACCTAGAGAGGACTAATCTATTGAGAGATCGGTACGGTAACGTCAGTTTAAAAAAACCTATACATTTTAGCTAATGTTATGCCTGTGTGTTTGCCAAATATTTTTGAACAGAGCTCTCCAGAATCTATAGTGTGCACGCAGCTAAATAGGGTGTCATCCAATCAGGAACAAACAGGCTATTTTGCCACAACTTTACCACAACCAATGAGTGGAACAACACGGTAGTAAAGCGCGGAAGCCTTTCATTCAATGGCCTCTTGCAAATGTTCACAACCCACTCACTTCCACTCAGTGACCCACAGTTTGAAAACTGCTGGCTCTAACATCAATGTGTTTACACCTGAGAAATGTACATGAAAGAAATCATCAAATCTATGATTTTCTCTACTATTTATCCATGGAGGAAAATATTTAGCATTGCAAAACTGACTGGTCCACACAGCCTTATAACAACATACATTAGCTGATTGATTCACAGCTTTAGCCGACATGCAGAGACAGTTCGTTGACAGTTCATTGCTGTACGGGTGAGAGTCAGTCAGGGCAATCCGAGTACAGTTTAGTAGAGTCAACGACTCTACTCTACTGAAGCTTCGTTCATTTCTCCGCATAGTGGCCAAATAGCTTCCCAACAGCCATCACGCATGAATTGCTTGTCGACTGCACAAGATGTACTCTACCAAAAAGGCGGGAACTTTTCATTATTAGCCTACACGTCAAATCAGATATATCTGATAGCAAGGCAAGAAAACAGAGCAAGGGGGAGGTTTATGGCACTGGAATTTAGATTATTATAGCATAGTAAAAACCTAGAAGGGGACGAGTTAAGACATTTACATAGATTGGACCGTGGCCTCTGGGTACTGCATGTTCACCAGTCAGTTCTGAGATGTGAGGAGGAGCAGAGCTGTGATGAGGGGGCAGGGAGAGGAGGAGAGGGACTCAATATTAGTGTGAGCACATATAGGGAATACGCTGCTTCCCTTGTGCAACATACATGAAGGCAGACACACATTTTCTGACAGTGGTTTCCATGGAGAACACAGGGGTGCCTAAATAAACGGAATCCTTTGTCGGGAGGTGAGAAACATTTCCCGACCACGCATTGCTGCATTAATAACAGCACGTGGCCGAGCGATCCTGCCTGCGTAGCTTCATAACTCAGTGTCACCAGAACTAAGCCTCAGCCAATGACATAGCATTATCTAACCCTGTGGATCCAGCAGGCTGGCTAAATGGGGATGCAGCAAACCGCAGCAGGGAAGTTGTGCGCGTTATCCGTCTCCACTCATTAATTCCGGCATGTGTCCGATGCATGACCTGCTACTTCCAGTCCAATTAAAAGAAGTCAGGGCCGCCGAGTTAATCAATTCATACACAGTCACTTGGACTGCGGTAAATAAGCCAGTGTTGCATAACATGTGCTGTTAAATCACTGTCTGTGCCAGGGAGAGTGTGTCCGAACGGAGATGCTGACGACCTGCGCTGCAGTGTAGCAAGCACGTGCGTGCACACACACACACACACACACACACACCTCTCACTCACTCACACACACACACCCTCGCCAGTACTGCAATTATAGTACATCATCATCGCAAGTCATGTCCACACAAAACCAAGCTAATTTACATTAGCAGCCCTGGGCAGGCTGCTAACAGTACTATTAGTTCTATGAAAAAAACCCGACATACAGAGATGTCGCAGCAGCAAGATGCACAACAGGCGGTGCAGATAAACATGCAATTCATTGGGCAAGACGACATCAGACAGTTGTTCCAATAACTCCTCCATTTCTGTCTTGCTTCCACGGATGTGGAGTGAAGTGGAATGCAATTAGCACACCCCTCTTATCCCCCTGGCTGGGAATAATCAGGACTTTGCCTCCCCAAGTCACAGAGGAAGAAAACACGCAGAGTAGAAACTGGAGCTCACTGTTATCCATTCATTCATTACTTTGTTCAATACGGTCTCTTGAATGTGGGTGGTGTTTTATTCTTTGAGAAAACACAAGGATAACAAAACATGTCTCACTTACAGCATTTCGAGTTCAATTCTAAACACAGGGTGTTGTAGAACAGGCGCATTTTCAACAACAATCCCTGGTGAATTTAATAGTCAAAAAGCGATAATGAGCACCAAAAAAAAGAAATGTATAATAATTTACACAGGTCACCATCATCACAACATTTCCGCTTAAACACAGGCACTGCAAGAATGACAAAGCATTTGTTCCGTGTCAATAATATAGCACTAGCAAGCTAGCAATGTTTTTGTGTCTATACTTTTCAATCCCTCCCATCCTCACAGCACACTTCAAGAGCTTGCATGGCTATAATTTGCCAGCGTATGCCTGGGGGCTGACATGCATTTCTACTGTAGCAAATCTGTAGCTGGGGTATCCAGGAATACATCAATGGAACGCTCAGGAAACAGGCAAGGAGAGAGGAAAGGCTGGGAAAGCAGCCATGTTTGCTATTAGTCAGCCATATCTACCCTCTGCACCTGGAGAGAAATGGAAATGTTTGGTTGCTATAACATCATGTTATTGCAGCAAATGCTACATGTAATTGTGTATTACAAGTATGTACGTATTTAGAGACCTCGGGTCACGATATTTCAATATTTGAGCCGTATACATGCTTCGCCTTTTGAAAGAAACTATGTTCAGAAAACCTGTACCATCATTAAGTCTGAATGTACATTCGGACACATTGTGCACACCGTTTACAAGAAAACACACACTAATGTATTCTGACGTGCTTGAAATAACCATATCAACACTGCAGGTGTTTAGGAACACACTCAAAACACACACAGTACGCACATAGCATTCAGTACACCTGCCTTCTTTCAGTGTATCCTGTCAACTGAACCCAGGAGAAGCAAATCATTGGTTCCCATCAATCTCTCAATCTCATTCCTGCCTCCGAGCTCTGCCAGGGATACAGCAGGAACTTGCACGGTGGAAATAAATGCTCTACTTCCACAGCGAAGGATGTGGAATCTTGGAGCAAAATTAAAGAGGGATTTCTGGGTTGAAGCAGGAAAACAAACCGAGCGAGAATGAAAAGGGCAAGGAAGCTTTCACCATTTCAGGAGCGCTCACTTTGTTTCCCTGTTTCAGAAGCATTTTCTCTGGCTTGTTTGGAAACTCTTAAAGGAGTCTGAAAAGAATATGTTCAGGAGAGTTCATGAAAAAGTTTCTTTAGGCCAGTCTTACTACCCGTGCAGCTCTCCTGACAGCAGCAATGCTTTGATGTGAGCATATGCAGGAATGAAGACAGGCTGAACAGACCTGTCTGTGCATTCGTATAGGGTTAAAAAATGGCCGAGCCCCTGTGTGTTCAATTCTGCTTCTCAGATTTGTTATCAGGAGGTAGGCTCCTGTGGTTTTGCATGGAGGGGGATATTTCCACGACAGCCCACATACACTGCATGGGCCGAGCCCTGTGTTTTGATTTTATTGCGAGCAGAGTCGTGTAATCGGTTCCAGAGCAAGCGTGTAGGCCCAACAGAGTCGCTACTGACAGACATGTAGAGACAGCACCGAGCATGTTGTCGCAAATGTAGCAGATATAGCCTGTAGCAACACATAAACATCAAAATCACTTTTCATTGGGGAAAGATTTTTCCACGCTTACGTCTTCAACTGGTTGTTTATCAAAGCTTTTTTTTTTTTTACCGTATTTCCACTCAGTTACTATTTTCAGCATTTGTTGTACTAAAAGGGAAATTACACCCCGCTCTGCTGTGACTGTGGGTTTGTTTCGAGTATTAGGTTAAGGTGTAGAAACATACATATTCACCAAATGGTTACTTTAGGTCATGGGCAAAAAGCTACCACTCACCATGCAACAAAGCAGAGAAGAGTTTAAGAAACACTTTACACCCGTCCCAATGCCAAACTTCCTTCATAATGTCCATCTACCACGTTCAGAGTTTTGTCGGGTCAAAATTCCCCACAACCCGGTAGTGGGCACGGTAGAGAGACAGAAGAGACATTCTTTCTTTGTATATTTGCTCTGTCACAGCATATTGAAAGAGATTACATCAGCTCAACTGTGGCTTCCAAGCCCTCTGGATTGTTTTCACTGGCTGGCATACAGTGGTCTGTCACACACATACAAAGGCATACCATTCCATCAGACCCTCCATTCCATCTCAGTTCTGACACTAACAACAAAACGTACGGGAGAGACCACAACATGGTCATCAAGTCACTTGACTTCGGACTATGGTCTGACTAACACATGCCCGGCAGTCACACACAAAACAGGCTTAACTTCCCCATTGTGGCCCAAAAAAATAAGATAATTAAATCACTACTTTTGGCCATTGTCATGGGTAATTGCCATTTAACTTCCTCTAGGGAATTTACAAAAGACTATCCTATGTAGGCTAATCTTAGACAGAATAGAAAAGTGAGGCACATTTCATGGTCTATTTACAATATATATTCTGTAGGCCTATCTAACAACAAACACATGCGGTGACACTGGGGCACTGAGTACTAATAATGACTGGAGAAAATCTATTTTTCTTCAAAGCCCACACATGACTACCACTAACCAGTCAATCATGTGAGCTTGGCCTTGGCCCATGGTATATTATAACAATGAACTGGATACGTTCAAATGTGTGCATTTCTAATTAACATCCCAAATTAAATGCTTTAAGATTCAAGCAGTAATTTAATAATGGTCTCAGAAACCTCCAAACTCAAAGAGGTCAACACCACTTATATGGTACATGAGGATCATTTAGCATAATTAGGGACTTTCCAGAAAGAACAGTAGCATCACAGAGCTGCCATTGTTGTTCTCTCCCACCCTTGTTCACATCATTCCCTTCAAATGCACTAGAGAACAACATAAACATGAGATTATATTAGCAACACGTTGGCCAATAGCTGTTAAAGATTGAACAGAATAAAACACGGGGAGCTGTAGGCCTTTGGCCAGTTAATAAGTCTTCCTCGGTCATGTCACGTTTGAAGCTTATTTGGAGGTGGAAATCTCCATTAAAAACGTCAAAGAAAAGAGAAAAGTAATCCTGATAATATGTGTATGCTAACTATATGCTAGTTTTGTCTGCTACTGTCAGTTGGCACCAATAATGTTCCTAGATGAGCAGTTTGTGACATTTGTTAACCTTCAGTTGTTTTGTTTTGTCTGTGGTGTAAGGATGGCCCATTGCCACTAGCCTAATGTACTCCCCCCCCCTGCATATTATGCACTAGATTATTTCCAAATAAATCCCACCTGACAAGGCCAGTCCAGTGTGAATATGCCTTAGAACAAGCTAGAATGTGAATAGCAAAAATAGGGAAAACTGAGATCAGACTGAATGGTAAAAAATGCTAACTGCATCTGAAGCTATATGATCAGCCATGCCTGCTGTGGGTCAGCCAAGCTTACAAAGAATGCTAAAACCCTTGATCCATGGCCCAAAACTAATCTTCAAAGCTAGCTGACTTCACCTGACTGATACCGGTTAATATCACTAGTGCAGACAGTCCATTCAGGTATGGGAACCACTTCTCCCATATTAATAGGCCTATCCACATTTGTCACACTGGCTAGCTTTTGAATCCAAGTCTAGATTTGTTGTAGCCTGCTCTCATATTTAGTCCAGCCTTTTATGTTATGTTAAAACCGTACAATAGTATTTTCATGGCTCATGCTTTGCTATGCCTTGTCTGTTTATGCAATGACAGTTTGTATCATATTACCCTAGACCTAACAAAATAGTTAATGTTTCTTTTTTTAAATTTGCCACAAAAAATATATTGTCATGATCTACTAGGCTACTGGAATGAAGACACCTTTAGATGGTGGTGCAATTACAAATCTTACCAAAACATGGAAACAACAAACATAACAGGCTACAGCTATACAGCCAAATCTCAATTCAGACTTAATAATTCACTCAATATAGCAAGTCAGTATACACGTGGGTGTATGAGAATTGAGTAACAGAACAGGCGATAATAAACAAGCATTTCACAACAGCCCAATGTGTCTACGGCGTGTTCACACAGACATGCATACAGTGGACATGTGGTGTGTGGGGAATGCCACCTGTGAATTGTCTACTCAAAGCAGGACATGGAATAATGCATGTTGCCCTTGACAGACAGAGCGATATGGTCTAAGGAGCACATTTGACAGCTCGTTTGACGAGCGAAGGGAAACGTTTAACGTCGTTAAAGTCTTTCCACTGCTGTCTATCCTTCCCTATATACCTGCAATGGTTGCGCAATAAAATCGTACAGATCTATAATGCATCGCAGCTTCGATCAGCTTTGTCCTCTTCGGCAGATGTTTGACCACCTACCTAACCCTTTAACACCAGCACATGCCTAGAGCTCCAAACCTGCATAGCACGATGTTTCAAACTCACCGTGGCTTATTTCCCATCTGCTTCAAGCGATGAATGTCTCTCACAGATCCCCTTTACATTTTTTTTTTTTTTACATTTAACTCGAGTTAAGGTCTAGTCCAACACATAAACGCGCTGATCTTCATAAACTTGAAGGATGATATCTTTGTCCAAGCATAAAAAACGCCCCATCTAAATGTGAGATGTAGCTTACCTAAGAAGTTTGATACAAAGTTATGGGTTTGCCTCGTTGCGCTATGCAGTTGCTGGAGGGATGAGATCATTCCATGCACCCTCCCTCTACATTGGAATCTCGCGAGAAGGCACCAGGAAAAAAAGCATACGTTACTGTGGTAACTGGGCTCACCTGTGGTGGGTGGTGTTTTCCGGAGGAGGCAACTGGAATGCTCTCAATCCCTTCAAGACAAAGAAATCCCAAGGGCTTTAACACAACCCTATTTCTTATAGGGAAATTAATTACACAATCACACTAACTCTAAAATCAGGAAGATACGATCTGATGATTAGACTTTTTCACAAATATTGCCTGGGGGACCAATTGCCAGATTAATCTAGGCTAATTGGTGAGGTAGCCAATAGCCTACTTAACTGTTATCAACTAACTAATGTCTAGTGAATTATATCTGAATTACATAGAGGAACATAGAATTAGACCCTGTATTAGATTTTGTCTATAACTATGAAATGGTTTTATTAAAGGCTTAGTACAGGAATCAAAATATTTCTATATTTAGAAAAAACGGGAATGTTTTCCCAATGTTTGCAAAGCTATGTTAAAACGCATCGCTGTGAATTCAGTGACTATAGGCCTACAACGATGTATGAACATTTCACTATAAGACAAAAAAAAAGATTATCAATACGATAGATTAAATGGAGATTTTATTCAAAAATAGAATGCATTGTAGCCTAAACATCTAAAACACGAAACGTTCGTTCATAATCAATCCCATTGTTCAATTTGAATAATAAAAACTCTAGCACCATCTGCTGGCAAAGTTAGCCTAAGACTCGATCTTTGTGTATGTGGAACTTTCTGGACATGTTTCTCCAATATGCGTTATGACCAGCCTGAATACGTATAGCACACTCAATCTCATCTGCAGGAATCAATTGAAAATAAAAACATATATTGGAAAATTAAACTTTAGTTATTTATTCTATCAACATAACCATAAATATCCTTCTGCTACTTTAAGCAATTATATGGCATCAGATGTTACTCCCACAATTTTTAAGAATATCACCTTCATTTAATAAAGCTTAAAAGGGAAGATGGCAGTAATGGTTGTAGTGTTATAGATACTGTAAGTCAGAGCTATTTAATTCCAGTCCAGAAGGGCCGCTGTCCCGCATCTTTAAGATGACTGGGTCATTAGAAGCCTGATAACATTAGAAGCAGGTGTGTTGGAGCAGGGAGACATCTAAAAGATGCAGGGCAGTGTCCCTCCAGGACTGGAATTGAATAGCCCTGCTGTACGTCATTATGACAATCTTAGCTCTTAGTTAGTTTCAAGAGCCTTTGAATGTCAGGTTCTATGTTGATGGTAGGGAACATCTTGCTGTATCTTTTGAAGGGCTCTCCCTCTGGCCCGATGAGGAATTTCTCAAAGTTCCAAGAGATGTCTGTCCTGCAGATTGGACTCCAAACCAGAAATTTGGGATCCTGCATGAGGGAATTGGGATCATCATCGGGATAAGGAAGCTTATCTTTCAGATATGCGAAGACGGGATGGGTGTTTGTTCCATTCACGTCACATTTCTGAAAAATGGTGAAGCTGGGTTGATAGCCACCTCCTGGACGAACATGCTGCAAGGAACTCAGGATCTCTGCATTAGAGCAGTTTTCCTGCAAAACACAAACATTTATCAGTATTGTTTTGTTCAGGTTTCAAGTTGCTGAGCTGTTTTCTATTACTATGGCCATGTGAATTCTATATATCCGTCAGCGAACAGGTCATTGATAGTGGACTAAGCGGATCATACCTTTTCTCCATACAACACAGACATTTTTATCCAAAGCTACTACCAAAGCTGCTCAAAGGTAGGCCAACTCAAGGGCTCAAATTCATGACCATCTAGCTTTAAACACCCTGGCCACTAGCCTAGCCTGTCCCCTGGATCATATGAATCCACTGACCTGGTAGCCAAATTGATTACAGGGAAATCCCAGGACCACCAGCCGATGGGGGAACTTGCTCTGAAGTTGGTTGAGCTCGCTGTAGTCCCGGGTGGTGGTACCTCAGAGAGAGGCCACATTCTCTATCAGGACCACGCGTCCCCTGAACACGTTGAAGTCCACTGTCTCGCCCTCCAGCGTGGTAGCCTTCAGGTCATAGAACGTCTTGGCGATGAACGTCATAGTGGCTCCTCTGCCTTCCACACTCACGGCAGACAGGATCTCAGCGTGCAACTGAATCTAAGCCCTGGTCACGACTGACTCAACACACAAGGGCTGCCTTCCATTGGTGTCAAATGTCTGTGCAGGAAACTGATATATACCTGACACACAATACACCTTACTAATGCAAGATACTTTCTTATTACAGTTTGTAAACCCACAAATTAAATACGAATCACAACTGAAACATTTAAAACTGCTGCGGTGAATATCCTTTCCTTGATTTGTTGCATCATTGACAGCAAAAGTTAAACTTCACATACAGTATTTTTCTAATACACTGAGGAATCAAAATGGCATGTATTATAGACAATTAAGTTTCTTACACTTCTGAGGGCGACAACATTGTTATAAAATTCTGTTTAATGGTGGCCTATATCAGTTTCTACGACATCAAACATTTACCATGTCATTACCCATCTCTGACAGCATGTGATGAATAATGAATAAATGTACTGTCTAATCCTTCAATAGACGTAGGTTGACACTCATTACAAATCCAGTGACTCTGCAAGTCATAGATATCTAGTCTGTTAACACTTTTTGAAATCCACCTTTAAGAGCAATCCAATTAAACACTTGCAAAACAAAATTTGGACTAATGGTGCAGCTAAATGTAATGTAAAATAACAGTGAAAACATTTTTTTATATATGTATGTCAATATTTCAAACTACATAGTGAAGTACACCATTTTCCTTTTTGTAAATGACAATAAAGAAACCAAACTTGGAGCAAAGCATGCATTGTTATGAAGTACGACATCTGGTAAAGAGAAAAAGTAACAAAAAGCCCTCTGCAGGTATCTACTACTACTGTAAGAGTTTCCATTGAATCCTCAAAGAACCAAACTTGACGGAAAAAACAGCTATCCAAGCAGAATTACCCAGGAATACATCATTCATTCACAAGTATCTTCAACTAGCATTAAAGGGTCTGTGTGTATTTTATAACTAGAACTGAAAAAATGCAGGCCCCTGTAACACAGACCCTGCATGGTGCATATGCGTTCATGAGTGCACTTGTATTCACAATCCCAACACCATGGTCGTGAATCTAACCTGAAAGTAGTGTATCTCAACTTAAGGACTTCATGGTGATTGATGAACAACATGGAAACAGCCTTCCAAAAAGCTAAATGCATTATGAAACGACATAATAATTGATCTCACGCACTACCCCTTTATGTAACAGCTGTAACATGCAGTTTGAATAGGTTACCAGCTATCTGCCATGGCATGTTGCACTACTAGTATTCTAACATGAACAGGCCCCCTGGGTTGATGCTTTAGAGTCCTGCATGTCTTCCAAGGAAACCATATCCACATAGCTGTCTGAGGATCCCAGCGAGGTGACTGCATGGTTCCTGTGAGCCTGCAGCATCAGTTGTGCCAGACAAAGGAACGACTGGAATCAAGATGAAGGACAACAGCATACCATACGGTATATGATTATGCTCTAGGGAATTTCCCCACAAACCTTTATGGGAGAGATGTATACATGTTTGTACAGTACTGGTGTATATGGTGTCCCACCTCGTTGATGTTAATGTTGTCAGAAGCACTGGTTTCAAAGAATTCCAAACCATAGGTCTCCGCTAGCTACAAAAGCAAGTCATTACACATAGCATTACAGAAGTATGTGAAGGTACATGTTCACTGTAGCTTCTGCCACAATCAAGCGTTGACAAACCTTGCTTCCTTGTTCCTTGGATATCTGCCTCCTCAGTTCCTCGTCAGACTTGTTCCCCACCAGTATCTTCTGAACTTTGTCATTGGCAAACTGTGAAAACATAGATCAAGGGTCCTCAGTTTTCCAAACAAAAGATGTGTTTTCACTATTCACCTAAAATCAATAGTCATTGGACATCATGTTGGCCTCACCTCATCCACATCACTAGTCCACTTTGTTATGTGCTGAAAAGAGGACCGATCTGTGATGTCGTACATAAGGACAATGCCCTGAAGGAAATCAAAAGGAGAATGAGACACGGGCAGATGTACCAGAAAGTATTAAATTAATGAATATGAAATGTAATTTATGATGTGTGGTGATATTACCTACCTGAGCTCGTCTATAATACTGTTTAGTAATGGTTTGGTAGCGCTCCTGACCAGCGGTGTCCCTGCAGCCAAAATAGTAGAATGCTAATTTGTATGTATGTATGTAAGAATGAAATAGACTAAAACAGAATATCACATTTGCATTCCGACTTACCATATCTGTATTCGCAGTTTGATGCCATCTATTTCCAATGTTTTCATTTTAAAATCAACTCCTATTTAAACAGTACAAAGTTGAAAAGAAAAAAAAAAAAAAAAAAAAAGTATTACCAGTAGAGAAATCCTGTATGTAAAAAGTTATTTGTGAGTATTTGACAAATGCTGCTGCTGCTACTCTATCGCTCATAATAGTGAGTGAGTTTGTTACATTGACACATTTTCTCCTAAATGTCCTCCTACCTTTGGACACGATCATGCGACATCACAATGTTGACATTCACTACTACGCGGACGACACCAAGCTCTATATCTCAACCAAACCCAGCACATCCCTTTCCCACATCTCCCTCACCAACTGCCTTTAGGACATTCAGAACTGGATGACTCTAAACGCCCTCAAACTCAACAACAGTAAGTACAACAGCTCACATCACCGAAATTCAGATTCAACTTCATTGTCTTCCTGTATATTTTCATATCAAATTTAAGACTCCTCCTCACATACAAGGCCCTCCACAATCTGGCTCCCTCCTACCTATCTGACCTTCTCCTGCCATATACTCCCTCCCGATCACTTCGCTCCTTCTCTACAGGTCTTGGCGTCACCCCCCATTCCACCTCTCCACCATGGGTGGCCGTGCCTTCAGCTGCTCTGCCCCCAGACTCTGGAACGCCGTCCCCCTGCACATATGACATGCTACCACAGTCACATCGTTAGCTAAGCTCCTCAAAACCTCTGCCTGTGACATTTGACCCCTTCTTCTGCTGTCACTTGACTCATCTGCCCTCACAAAGAGGACGTATTTTTATTTTATTTTATTTGTTTTGTATATTTATTTCAAAGATCTTTTTGGTTTGGGTGTGTCTTGTCAAATGTATTACTATAGTATCTCAGCCAAATGTTTTATATCTTTGTATTTGCCTACTTGAAATTTAAGCTGTCCTTGAGTGTTTTGAAAGGGGTCATTTTTAAAATGTATTGTAGAATGTAGCACAGACTTGTTAAAGGTATACTCTCTTGATATAGTACATTTTAGGTTACGGTTAGGTAGGCCATAGTTGGCTTTTGAGTGGGTTTGTTTTCTCAGCGTGATGGTAGTCTATCCAAATAGTGTGGTGGTGACTAAATGTCATATACTGTTGTCATCACTCGTCGCACTGCCTGATAAAACAGACTGAGCGTATGTCTCTGACAATTTGAAGAAAAACAAAATACAAATAAAGACAATTTGCATATACCCATAACTGAACATGAATAACACCCATTCTCTAAAAACGTATCCTCATTAGCTTATCACAGAGTAAACAAAAGATTAACATTAGTTCGTATAAAGAACTAATGTGCTACTATATCAATCAACATGGAGAACAAAACAGAAAACAGACACATTTCCTTTAGGCAGTCAGAGTAGGCTAATGTTTTTGCACCAAGATCTGATACTCGCTGTCAGTCTGCCTGATATATTGTATGGTGACATGAAATATTTTATTATTTAAATATAAAAACAATTCTAGCGCAAATGTTTCTTCCTTCCACGACTATACTACGACGATTTCAAATGTAATAGTTGAACATTAGAGCCTAATATAATTACAATTTAAATGTAGGTTAATAGGACAATACAAAACATAATGTTTATGTTGGCTTACTCAAATGTTAATCCTAAAAACTTCCATCTTTGAAACGCTCACCAACTTACCGATAGTAGAAATATGTGCAGAGTGAAATTCACTATCTGTGAACTTGCGCATTATTGACGTTTTCCCGACACCAGAATCTCCTAAAAGCAACAGTCTAAGCAAAATATCGTACTGTTTGGCCATGTCTACAACTATAGGCGACATAGAGAAAGCATGCCTTATCCATGTAGGCTGTAGCTGTGTAATGTAGCTGTGACTACGGCCACTTGCATTCATGGATATCATGCGTATGTATGTATCTCTGTATGTAACATTGTAGACAATGTTACAAGATAAATACTTCCGGTAACAATGTTTGTAATAAAACTATTTTACGACGAATTTGTGAAATTTTAACACAGTGCGAACATTGGAGAAGCAATCAGCCGTGATAAGATACATAAATAATTAAATGTTGGTTTTAACGCTATGAACGACACAGCAGGCCTACATAAAATGAAATAATAGACTATAACTGTAGCTTTTATTTTGAAGTCAAACTATTTCACCGGATAAAGAATAAGCTACAATGTCGTACAGCATGTTAAGGGTTTGCTTAATATAACTACATTTGTTGCAAAGTGTGCAGTCTAGCTATGCAACATAATATCAAATTCACTTGCCAAAAGGATAAAATAATTTTATTTATAGTCTCATAGTAAAGGAATGCCTTAACTTGCAAGACAATAGTTGGCTGTATGTACAACATACCTGTAATTTCCATGGAATGGAATAAACAAATATTGATTTTCGTACACAATCTCTTCAAAAATAAAATAAAATTGAACATATCAAACATTCCCAGGACAAGCAAATAGAATGGATTTCTTTGCAGAAATTACAACATTAAAGAGTATACAGTGTTAAATACTACACACTGATATGGAGTTTATCAATTAACCAAAAATAAAAGGTCACCACCTTTTACTATTTTGTAACATTCAGTTTCCATTTGGGGGTCTTCTTTAATATCCATATCATAAGAATAAAAATTGAAGAAAACAAGTAGTAGAACTGGCTAATTGAAAAATATTCTAAGTAAATATTGTAAATATTGTTCATTTACCTGTCTCCACTGAAATATTTCAAGCCGAACAACAAAGTACAATATGTTATAAATCTATTTTATCATATCACTTTAAATATAGGCATTCATTTGATTACATAAACATTTAAAAGACACACAACTTCAGCCATCTAGGAGGGTTGCATCACTTTTTTTCCCCAAAAGCAAATTCACATTCTTTTTTGGAAAAAAAGTACAAACATTAAAAAGGTAATCTATTCCTAAGGATAACTTCACAAAGTTCCGAAACAAAACTCTCCAACATGTTTTCAGGTTTAAAAGAAAAATATGGGTTTGTTGTAGCTTTACTAAAGCTTTACACCTTGTGATCTTCACACTGGATTATACATTTTTAGGAGGTTCTTAAAGCATAAGTTCCTTCAAAACTGCAGAGCTGCCTCACTTTGGGGGTGTCGGGAGTTGTTTCTGCACCACAATGGGAGTGGCAGGGTGTTGGCTAGAAGAGAGGAACAGTAGAAGCAATTTATACACAATAGCACCTCATTCACGCAGATTCCACCTTGTGTCCTGGACTGGCATAGGAAGGAAGGCTGGATCCAGTGTGGACCGGAAGGAGGAATTGGGGCTGGTCAACAAGATAAGTCTGGTGGGAAAGCAGGGTCCCAATCTAGCTGGGCTCCACACGCCGCTTCTTTTTGTCCGGAAGCTCCTCTGGCTCGGATTCTGAGCTGGAGTCAGAGCCGCCATCGAAGGCAGACACAGCGCCCCCCTTGCGGTTGGTGTACAAACTGCTATCGGAAGAGTAGTTGGCCTGAAGCTGGTTGTTCCCTTTGGCCTTTTCCAGCGCACGTACTGCGATAAAACCCACAAGACAGGGAAGCCATTAAGATCACAAGATACCGTACGTGCAATTCTCTCCGCTCCCCTGCACATAAAGCTATTCGCAGAAGTTATACCAGGCTTGGCCAACAAAAACGACACTGACTGCACTGGATGTGGCGTGCCCATCACCAAGATAATTCACACAACAAGGTTGTCTATTTGAGACCTCCTACAGCCACAACTGCTCAAATTGCCACTGCTGGCCCTGCTCAAGTTAACCACCCCGCTAGCTAGCCCTGTAGCAGGTCAGCTGTTGCATGCGGAGATACCACACTCCCTACTGAAACAAGTTTGTTCAATTAGGCAGAGAGCAGCCCATTGGAGAGCAGCCCATCGGAGCGCAGCCGTAGCACCAAAAGTTGCTCCACTTACCCTGTTGTTCCAACAATGCATTCTGTTTCTTCAGGTCATCGATGTCCTGCTGATGGGTATGGTTTTTTCGCCTCATGTACTGTATGTACTCTGTGGCTTTGTCTAGAATCTGTGCTCGGGAAGCCTGTTTGACAGAACTCTGTCAGCACAAATTACACAGCTAAGCCACTGGCCAATGTTGCGTTATTCATAAAGCAGCACACAGTAAAGAACTATAAGGCTAATCGTTAAGTAATATGATCATGCAAAAACATTTCACCTTTGACTCACTGTAAAATTATAACTTTATGAGGGAAATAAACCTTTTAGACCATGTCGTCGTCAGTTGTGTCTTCGTGTTGGTAAACAAACATTGGAATATATGTTTGGAATGTAGAAAATGAATACTTGGGGGGTGTTTTCACACAGCCTGTTAATTCTACAATATTTCTGGCCATATGTAAACAGACCAAACCCCAAAAACAAGCAGGATGACCACAGTCTCAGGAGATGGTCCAAGTTCAGATTGTTTGTGATGCGTTTCCAACGCGGATTTATTTGTAAATTGTGAACACAAAACAACCTTTGTGTTGTTATTCCAGCACTTAAGACAGTAGACCAGAAAGAGAGCAGAGATCTCTTTATATTCCACATTGTAAGCCCAACTCATTTGCAAACTGGTCTATTTTTCTACTTAAAACATTACCAATTTATCTATTTGTGAAAACACCATTAATCTTCTCACCTTTTCCCCTTGTAATGCAGGAACTGAGTCTCGTAAACTGTGAAAGCTGTCTTTAATGTGGTCCCTGCGTTTGCGCTCAAGCGCATTATGGTGCGCCCGCTTGTCTGCCTGCAAATGTGGCAGAGTGGTATATATATCAACAATTTCAGAAAGAAAATACAAGAATAAATAATCTATCCATAATAGCCATCATAAACACATTGGGCAATTATACATTTAAAAAAATATAGAGTTGCTTGTTGGCTCTAGGTTGCATCTTCCACCAGTTCTCTTTTAAAGATCGCTGTGGGAAATAATGGTGAAGCCTTTATCTAGCCAGGGTTATCACATTCATCACAATCGTATCACGATAGTATCACAACCAGACACCAGGGTGTGGCGCAGTACTTTATTACTGTGATATTAGTAACTTTTGACAAGTGGACTGCCTTAAAACAAGCTGTCCTAAACATATTTTAGTGAAGCAGAGCAGACATGACTTACATACATAAGGGAACTAAGGGAATGTACAGTGCAATGAAAGTGAATAATAATAAGGTATAGGTAGCAATCCTATCTACCTTTTTGTGTGTAATAGACAAAGCTAATCTTTCTGCTGTAGCTACCTAGATGATGCATGGCACTGTAATGTATTTTGAAATTCCCCCCCCCCATAAGCACTAAATTATGTGCGCTGTGAATGTTGGTCGACTCACATTCTACAATTGTTCACGAAACACCAGATCGGACATTGAGAGATGAATAGGCCTAATATACCAGTCAATAAATATGCCTAATATGTTTACACGTGAGCGAGAAAGAGGAAGTGGAATTGGTTTTATGTGGATTCTGACAGACTCAATGTGTACTTTCATATTCAACTTCTCTGGACTACAATTAATTTACAGCATAACACACAACATACATTTAAATACTTAGCCATCTTGGCTGAATATTACAATATTGCCAATATCACTGCCACCATTGTAGGGTTTACAGCTATGAATCAATGTCTAGGCTATTCCAGAGACACATGCATAAAATGTCATATCCATCTGAAAGGTGCTGGGTTCAAAAACAGTTGCCTAATAGTGGCATTGATTTCTGATGAACAGCCTACTAGTGTTGACTCCAATTGCTTAATTGAAATCCATACCCATGTTGCATTAAGTGGAAACAGTAGATAAACCGGGCCTATTTGTAACAGAGTAATAATGTATTTTATCATCACTGGGGAATTAATATCAAGCATAATAACATAGGGGAGGGGAAATGCCTATCTGACCAGATACAGTACATGACATGATGCTTCCATACTCGGCATGACACCTAACACGTCTAAAAGCATAGTTGGACAGCATTCTGCTAAAGGAACACTATGCAAATCCAGTACGTTGCATTTAGAATTTTGAATATTGTGTCAACATTGACCGGCTATACTACTTATCAATATCAAAAGCACTAAAAAAACAGTATGGCATTTGTTGATCTCTCGTAAATAAATTAAAGAATTACCAAAAACAATGGAGGTGGGGAATAAGAGAGATAAAGAAACTAAAATACAAAATCATATAGCAGCATAAAAAAACTTTTGCGACTCTCTGCGGAACCCACATCTGACTAAAGGGATACTGGTAACCAGGGCTCAGTGGTTCGCTGGTTCCTTGCTCATACAGCTGTTACAACAACAAAACATTACCGCGTATAGGCATGCAAGTAACGTTGTAGCATGATTTGTGCCTAATCGATACGGACATATGTTGAGCATAATAATTATTTAATCGAATTAAATCACCAAATTGGCTTACATAATAGCAAAAATAATTCAAACGAACCTACTGCACTGAGCTACGGTAACATTATTAATGAAGCATGCTAATGTTAACGGGCCTCAAAGCACTGAACTAATGTAGATGTGTTCATACTTTAGTGATCAGTAATGTGTGCAATCTATAAAACCCTAATATTTTAGGAAAATAACATGTCAACGTTGAAGGCATTCAAAGCTAATGGAGCTAAACACAAAATAACCCACCGAGCTAATTTACCCAGCTACGGTATCAGGACTGACAGGTTTACTGTACGGTAGCTAAACTTAGCTGGCTAGCTATCGCCATTTATAAATAAACAACATACATCACTGTCGACTTCGATGTCATCGTTGTCACTCATTCTTCGGTGAGGGATACGTTGAGATAGATTGAACAATTGTCAACCAAGGGACAGCAACGACAAATAATAAAAAAAAATATCACAAAATGTAGCTGCTACAGTAGGGACATGACGGTGAGCGGATTCCCTACACGTGATTCGCCTACACATGGACAGGAAAACATACACCGCGCATGCGTAAAACAAGGTTTCGTGGGTGAGCTCTGTAATGCCACCCTTTGCAGTGATCATTCAGTTACCTGATTAAAAGACATACAGGGATCCTACTGTCAATATGTTAAGTGCCTTAAGGTGCGTATGGACAGTATTGACATGGTTTTATTTATATATTTAATTCGGAAGGAGCAATGCTGTGTGTCTACTAGGAACATAAAATATGTGACACTCCCTTAGATATAATATACGAGAGGCATCCTGCAGCCCAGGGGACTCCTCTGGCCAAACCTCCGCTTTGGAACAATAATTAAGGCCCGACCACACACTGTGTGAGGACCCTATTGTATCCCTAATGATTATTATTATTAGAGCCCGAGCACACATTGTGTGAGGACCCTTTTGTATCCCTAATGATTATTATTATTAGGGCCCGAGCACACACTGTGTGAGGAACCTATTGGATCCTTAATGATTATTATTATTAGGGCCCGAGCACACACTGTGTGAGGACCCTATTGTATCCCTAATGATTATTATTATTAGGGCCCGAGCACACACTGTGTGAGGACCCTATTGTATCCCTAATGAATATTATTATTTTGACGAATCCACTTCAAAACTGTTTCAGAAAAAACATAAGACCCTGTCGATCACATTTTGTGAATATTATTAGTTTTCGTTAAACGGCTTGTCTAAGGCATGGCAGCGAATCCTTCACCAAGACACATCATTATGATGTAACTTCCCAGTGTTGCTTGCAACCCTATAATTATTGTTGTGGGGAGCAGGTCTGGGGTCCTGGTGGTTCATGTTTTGGGGATGGTGCGATGTTTGTTTGTGATTGGAGGGTTGGGATGATGAGTGTAACATGAGTGGTGGTATTACTTTATTTTTTATATATTGTATTGTTTTTACTAATTTTTTATTGTTTTTAATGACGTAGTGTGAAGCACTTTGTGTTACATTAATTTGTATGAAAAGCGCTATATAAATAAAGATTGATTGATTGATTGTTCCAACAAAGACCATTCAATTCTAAAATGAGCTGGTGTAGGTTGTCATTTTTCGGGAGGGGTGAGACACAGTAGTGATGGTGAACGTAATATAGTAATGTAACTAGTAATGCAACTAATTACTTATAATACCCAGTAATAAGTAAATAATATTATAACTTTTTGAAGGAGTAATAAGTAACAATTCCTGAGTGACTTGCACAACACTGATGGCATATTCATTCGTTTTCTGTTATTTTGGAAATGAATATAAGTGAATAAAAGGCCTCATCAGGGCCACAAAAACAATTATATTCTGGGCACACAGCCTAATTGACATTCACTGAAGCGAAATAGAGCTTTTGCTCCATATTGTGCTCTAAAAACACATTAGGTTCACTCTCCAGCCAGTGCCATCTGACCAGTGACACTGGCTCCATTCTAGAGTTGGTCCACGGGCGCTTCACAGCCGCTGCCCACTGCTCTCTTGAGGAATGGGTTAAAGCAGGGATGGGGAAATAGATTTAAATGAATGGAACGTTATCAGGCGACGCATATGTCACCATTAAGTTGAATCAGGTGTGTTGGAGCAGGGAGACATCTAAAACATGCAGGGCAGTGGGTCCCCGGGACCAGGGTTCCCCACCCCTGGTTTAAAGAGTAAAAGAGGCATTACTCAAATATCACTAATTTAATCTATGCACAATGCACATTAGACAGGCTGTGTCTAATGTGCATTAACCATACTGAATGTTATTTTTATCTACTATTGTATATTAAATATTATGTTAGAAACCAATAATATATTCTGAGTCAATAACATGACAATTCCCCATTTTTTGTACATAATACATGGACTATCATTATTTGGTTACCACACATGTTATTCTCTCCTTAGATTAAAACACGCCTGTAGACTACATTATGTTGGTGTACTAACACCTGACGCTTGACTATCACCTTACAAAGCACATTACTTTATATGTTCTTCTGTGGCCACCACCACTAATCTGTTGGCCACCTGTGCCACCACAGTAAAAATGTCCTAAACACACCTCTGGTAACATTAAAGCACCGCTACCTTTATTGGAAATAGTGACAAAACATATATTCATTCGTATTCTTTATTAGAGTATAATATATAGCATAGCAAAAACATTTAATGTCAAAGGAGTTCCAGTGGCAGCAGTGTTTCAGTGTTGTGTGTTTCACTTTAAACATCTGAAAAAGTTTTGCCCTTGTCCATGAGATTTCGCCCCCATTTGATGGGGAGGGGGGGAGTTGAGGAGTAAATAAAATGGGGTGAGAGAGAAGAATGTGAGGAGGGGAGGATGGGGGAGATGTTGTTTAGAAGGAATCAAGGGACTGAAAGCAACAGGCTGGATCATAAATTCAAGCAGCATACTGATAAGGTAAGAAAATCTGCATCACTATTAGTGATAAGACAGTCTTGTAAATACTTTAAATGGGGATAAGTTGGTTAGTGAATGATTCTCAACATTTCGTTTGTGGGTTTGAACCCTTAAGCATCCATTAGGCTCCCGACTTGTGACTACTGTAGCTATTTTACTGTAAGTCAATTCTTAGCATAACCTATCTGTTGTATTTGATTTAGCTTTGATGAATAGAACTGAATTCTACATTCAAATCATTCAAATCCAAATTTTAAATAGTTAAAGAGCTCTTAGTATGAATACCATTAAGACTGGTTTCGGCTGTTGAGATAATATTAAAAATAATAAAATATACTAAATACAGTATTTGTCTGTTAATCCCTCCCATTTTTTATTTGATGGGCCATATTAACATTATTTTATCTCCACTGAAGTACTTCTTTTTACATTGTATCAGGGTAAAGCCAAATCATAAACAAAAAGCTGGGGAATTGTCGCCATGAACCTGACAAAGGAAGTTGATAAAGAAATCTATAGCCATAATGGTTGTAATGCTTCACTCAATGGGAGCTCAAGCCACCAAAATACATTCTCCCCCACCATGGACAACGCCATTAAAAGTTTCACCGTAATCATCCTTTTCATCACCATGGTTTCCCTTGGCTGTACAATGGAAATCTCCAAGATCAAGTCTCACATTGTCAAGCCAAAAGGAGTTGCCATCGCAATATTGGCACAGTTTGGTATAATGCCCCTGACTGCAGTCTGCGTGGCAAAAGTCTTCAAACTTGAATCCATGGAGACGGTGACTGTGTTGATTGCTGGTTGTTGTCCAGGGGGAAACTTGTCCAACATTTTCTCTCTGGCCTTAAAGGGGGACATGAACCTCAGGTAAGGTAATTGAATACCAGTATTTAGGGAAAGTTATCTATATTATATGTGTCTGACATGCCACAAATAAACAAAACAAAATCAAAAGCAGAACATTAACTATTTGTCTTATGCACATCCCATTGCTTATTATGCGATGCTACAGGCTGTACCTTGGCATGGAGCTGGGCTGCCATTTGAATGCCGATTCATGTCTCATGTTTTGCAGCATAGTGATGACCACCTTCTCAACAGTCGTAGCCCTGGTGATGATGCCTATGTTACTGCTTCTCTACGCCCAAGTCTTTGATAATGTGCAGAATGTAGTACCCTACACCGGCATCATCATCGCTCTAATCCTGACCCTGGCACCGTGTGGCATTGGCATAACGATCAACCACCACAAACCAAAGTATTCACCAATTACGATCAAAGTGAGTCAATCCTGTCAAGACATGCCACATTTTTAGACTGTTTTTTTTTTTTGTGGTTAAATTCTATGATATGCCTTTGCTCAAAAGTACCCTCTCGACAGGTTGGTCTCAGTATCTGTCTCGTTTCCTCCGTGGCAGTTGGTATCATGTCTGGCATGACTTTAGGTGTTAAAGTGTGGGTCATTCTCTCCCCTAAACTCATGGCTGTGGCTGCGTTAATGCCTCTGGCTGGGTACACGCTCGGATATGTCATGTCTACCCTCTTCAAAGTCAGCCACAAGTAAGACAAACTAAATGCTGCAGTCAACAAAATATATGTATATATCTAGAGTAGAATGTTTAATAACAGCTGATAACATAGCTCCAAATCACACAGATGCAGACGGACCATCTCCATGGAAACGGGATGCCAGAACATCCCGCTGTGTGCCACCATCTTGAAGGTGGCCATTTGCCCTCAGGCCATTGGAGCCCTGTATCTTTTCCCCCTGATCTACATGGTGTTTCAGGGAGGTGAAGCCCTGCTTTTCATCCTGCTATTCAGATGTTATGAAATGCTGAAGCCACCAGCTGAGGGTAAATGTCACAGCTGAAAGCATACTGGAGCACATAAGGGCAGGTGGTGGGTTCAAAAACGGTTTCCACACATTGATAGCCTAATTTAAATTCATAAAACATATTAAACTAATCCAATATGTAATTGCTCTCTTGCACAGATAAAACCATGTGCAATGCTGTTCAGTTCTCCACAGTGGAGAAAGTTAAAGTAAAGCCGGGGAGCCAAACTGAGAAGACATAGGCGATTACGAAACATCACAACAGTGAAGAGCACAGGGGTCAAAACTATGCAATGGAAGGTGTAATGTATTGGGGATTTAATTAGCTATTTATAAAAAATAAAATAACAGATTAGCTGTGGCATTTCTACAAGATTGTTGTAACATCGTTATTTTGTAAACTGATTTATGTTGGTTGGATTTGTTTATAAAAATGTATACATTTCTTACCACTTCTACCCGTACATCAATACCACTTAGTGGGCAGATTGTGCCAAACTCCTATAACAATAAACATAAATGCAATATACACACTTCAAATTATAGTTTAATAAAATTACCACTTGCATATTGCATATATAT
>JAODOY010019748.1:0-48302 GCA_025399855.1 Forbesichthys papilliferus
TACACTCATCATCCCAACCCTCCAATCACAAACAAACATCGGGAGTCCCATTCCCACCATCCCCAAAACACAAACCAGGGACCCGCTCTCCAGCCACCTCAATCTCAGTCACAGAATGGAACCCCGAAGACATTGACAGAAACATAGGACAAGTCATCCTGAATGTCAGTGCGTGAACCGTCTTGGTTGATGTAGGGAATCTTTATGAAGTATCTCTATCAGTGTCAAGTGAACACATCAAAACACTTTTCAGTAATTAGTCAACTGTTTTTATTACGCAGGTGTGATACTATGATATTGACAGTTTGTCAACGTTGGCTAACAATCTCCCACACGCTCTGCAGTTATGTTGCGTGCTAGCTCTGTGAGCTGAGAGGAGACACTGAGTCGATGGTAGCACCTCTCAGCTAGCCAGCTAGCTAAACCCTGGATCCTGGCCGTGTAAGTCACGCCCGCTCAGGCTCATTTGAGGAATGCAGTCGCTCTTTTATTAGCCGGGCTTTGCCCTCTGGGCCCTCCTGATAAATGTCACTTGTGTCATCAGTGGCTATGTTAACCTCCGACCTCAACAGACCACAATGCCATAATCCCTCCAGATACTATTGTAACTGGGGTGGCCCCACCCCGGTGCAGCATGTCCTGCCTGAGCCACCATGCCCCCATTCTCAGCCTCATCTCTGGGATTAAGGACTGGCTGTTACTAGACCCCATGCTCTGCTCGCCCAGTCGAAAACACACACGCATGTACACACACACACACATGCATGCTCACACGCATGCACACACGCGCACACACACACACAGGGAACAACCTTCTGTTGGAACTGGATTAACTGAGCATAGGTAGGGCTTGACGAAGAATATTTGGGATTCCCACTAACGTGGGTTAGTATCTCAGAATAGCTTGCTGTTGATATAAACAGATGGGTTAGACTTCTCCACCTTTGTTGGGCAAGTTCTCAGGATTTTTTACTATGAGTTACTATTTACTTATTACTGCCTGGGCCAACTGTCACATTGACGAGCAGAGTGACTCCGCGCCTTACGCTAAAAAGTCATTTTAGTCAAGAATATTTTAGTTACTATTAACTAGGTACTAGTAACTAGTAACTAATAGTTACTAACTAACTAATAGTTGCTGGCAGTCTCATCAGCGTGGACATCCCTAACTTCCATACTGAAAGATAAGGAGAAACCACACCGTGTGTATGTGTGGGAGGATTAGTAGAGAACAGAGAATCTACGAGAGCTGTAGGGGAAGGGTAGAGGACAGTGAGTCTATGATAGGTGTAGGGGAGGGGTAGAGGACAGTGGGAGTCTATGATAGGTGTAGGGGAGGGGTAGAGGACAGTGGGAGTCTATGATAGGTGTAGGGGAGGGGTAGAGCACTATGTGAGACTATGAGAGGTGCACGGGAGGGGTAGAGAGCAGTGTGAGCCTATGAGAGGTGTAGGGGGAAGTGTAGAGAGGAGCAGAGAGGTTCCAAACCAAAACTATGATGTTTCTGTATACGTTCCACAAGCAGAAACATATAAATGTATCCAGATATTATGATAGTTTGATAATATACCATACAATACATAGGAGACAATATAAGCCTGGTGTTTCTTTCTCTCTTACTAAATTCATTAGCTGAAACAAAGTTATCACATTAGTGTCGCAGTATTAGTCATCGCAAGCCATTTGACGCAAGATGGCACCGGATGATAACATTTATAATAATTGTGAATCCCTTCCATTCATCGACTACAGACAGTAGATCACGGTGGAAGGACTTTGGGTCAAACACACGGCTTGTGAGGTTTGTGAGCTGAAGGACCATGGCGAACAAGTTGCTCAGTAATTTAGCGATTCTGTCATCGCAGTGGTGCAGCCTATTGATTAACCTTGAGGTTACCTTGGGAGTGAAACAGCAAAATTGCTCTCGGCAGAAGGGCCCGATTGTAACCGCGAGCATGATTGTCACATTTGGATTTTTGTTAATTCGAACCTATTCGTGGGCGAAATGAAACGCTCATTAGCGGCCAATGGGAGCTGTCCGACCGGACAGGTCAGCTAATGAGGTTTGACACGTCGGAGACTTCCTTCATCTCCCATCGTGGGGAAGAGGGGGGGGGGGGGGGGGGGGGGGCAGGGCTAGATGCACGTGGAGGATGTGTTGGCAGTGTCACACGTGCCCAAACCAGCACAAATGAGTTGCCAACTATATCTGCCATCTGACCTCTGGTGCAGCTGGCAGACACACATACACACATGGACACCTACAAACACACACACACACACTTAAAGAGTTTGGGTCTCACTTCATGGGTGACCTCTGTGTCCACACACACACACACACACACACACACTAACTAAAGGCACAGCACCCTATTGCAGCATTATGAGGCATGGTCAATAGAGGATGGTAAATGCGATCTTTGGCGGCTTTCAGCTGCAATAATAAATGGCCTCGTGGTCATAAAAGAAAGTGGCCATGATCGATTGTAATTGTGGCACTGTGTGGCGTATCCTACACATACCCTTACCACAGTCAAATGAAATGGATTTTTTTTTGGGGGGGGGGGGGGGTTGATGAATTCATCATCATTCAATAAAGGTTTTTTTTTTTTTTTCAGGCACTGTCTACGTCAAGCCAAGGATCGGTTTATGTGTTTACGAGATTAATGTACAGTGTGTTAGAGCTGCAGTGCTAATGTCACCTTTATAACCTTTGGGAAGCGGAAACATATTATACACGCACACGCACATATAAACCTCACTGCACACACATGCAGCTGATGAATGTAAAATGCCACCCAAGGTTTACACAGTGGCAGCTCCATTTGAGTTGCTATTATGTGTATTTCCATTAGCGCCCCATTGTCAACAGAAAGAAGCATCGCACTCAATACTGACAAATGTACTGATTGTGCTGTAAGTCGCGTTGGATAAAAGCTGCTAAACGCTACTTCTACATGTGGAAGGTAACGTTTTCATGGGGCCACAGGAATCAAGTGTGCCTACATCAACATGGGGTGCAGAGAGAGAGAGAGAGAGAGAGAGAGAGAGATAGCTATGGGGAGAGGGAGAGAGAGTATTGTTTAGAAACAGTGAGATATAAGTTATAAATGTTTAAATTTTTTATTTTAATTGTACCTTTTCATCCTGTACTTCTTTGGCAATATAAGTAACTGTACTGTAAACTTGTCATGCCAATAAAGCACCATTTGAATCTTAATTTGAGAGAGAAAGAGGGAGAGAGGGAGAGAGACGGGGGGAGAGAGAGAGAGCAAGTGGTCACAGCATCAAGACTGTGCTTAGCAAAGCGCTAATTCACACCAAGCATCAAGCGTCAACGAGCCGAGCTATTTCGGTGCTTCCAGCTCATACGCTGATGTGATCCCTTTATCCATCGAGGAGACAGGACATCGTTGGCCTAATGCAGCTGGACCCCTGCTAACGGCAGCAAATAGCCCCCGTCGGCCAGGCGACAGCAGCTGAGAACAATAGCCCCCAACGGGGGGGATGGGGGGATCTATTTCAGGTTTCTTCCTTTTATAGTGCTGCTGGATGTGGTTATCTGGCCCCCGAGCCCCCACCCTGTGCTGGAGACGTATATAAGCCCAGGGAGAGGCGGCGGACCCCAACTACGCCTGTGGTTGTCCCCTTCCTGAGTCATCCTCAGCAGGTATCCAAACGCCCGACAGCGCATCTCACCTCACCCCTCTTGGCGTAACCATGGCCCCCAAGAAGATAGAGCCCAAGAAGCCCGAGCCCAAGAAGCCCGAGCCCAAGAAGGAGGCCCCGGCGGCCGCCAAGCCGGCTCCGGCCCCGCCCCCGGAGCCCGAGCCCCCCAAGGAGCCCGACTTCGACCCTAAGACCGTCATCCTGGAGTACACGTCCGACCAGCTGGAGGAGTTCAAGGAGGCCTTCACGCTGTTCGACCGCACGCCCACGGGGGAGATGAGGATCACGTACGCCCAGTGCGGCGACGTGATGCGGGCGCTGGGCCAGAACCCCACCAACGCTGACGTGCTGAAGGTTCTGGGAAAGCCACGACCGGAGGAGATGAACTCCAAGCTGGTGGACTTTGAGACCTTCCTGCCCATGCTGCAGCACATCTCGCGGGCCAAGGACCAGGGAAACTTCGAGGACTTCGTGGAGGGGCTGCGGGTGTTCGACAAGGAGGGCAACGGCACCATCATGGGCGCCGAGCTGCGCCACGTGCTGGCCACGCTGGGAGAGAGGATGACCGAGGACGAGGTGGACCGGCTCATGTCCGGACAGGAGGACGCCAACGGATGCATCAACTACGCCTCCTTTGTCAAGCACATCTTGTCTGGGTAGGGCAAGGATGGAGGGGGTGGGGGGGGGCATGAGGGCACAGGGGTGCCCTGCCTTGAGCCTCTCCCTTCTCTCCATCTCTCCCTTCTCTCCTTCTCTCCTTCTCTCCCTTCTCTCCTTCCCTCCTACACCCCCACTGACTCTGGCCAAGGCCTCTCGGGGGCGATTCCTGCCGTCAAAAGATTGTTGTGAGGACAAGAATAGCCGTGCACAAAGAGGCACTACACGTGCACTACACGTGCACTACACGTGCACTACACGTGCACTGATAATGCCATGCCAGTGAGATGGCAGCAGACGTCCATAGTGCCACGATAGAGGAAATATAATTGCAAACCTCTTCAGAGAACGCAATTTCCACGACACAGAATCTGCTAGAAGAGGCCCAACAGATGAAAACTCCCCGTACAAATTGACGCTGTCTTTGTAATTTAAACCATTCTTGCAATTTTAAGTAAATAAATAAATATATGCCTATTGAAAGTATAAGGCTTTTTATTTTGTATTTGCTGTTTTGCAGTTTATTTGTTGTCTAGGTGTGTTTGTTTGTTTGTTTGTTTATTATGGTCCACATTACCAAGGTACTGTAGTGTTCCTGGGTTCCGACACATACAACATACATACAGTATAACATACAACATACATACAACATACATACAGTATAACATACACTTTTACACGGTAAACAAAAATACAAGTAAAAATACAATGACAGAAAAAACAATAAAGTACATAAAGTACCACATCAGCAAGCGAATTCTGTCTGTTCAGTTATTTGTAATAGAACATATACAGTATATATAGTGTATATATATATATATTTTTTTTTTTATCTTAAATATTTAAAAAATTGGAACTGGCATTTATTTTTTGGTGTCTAGGTGTGACACTGATGGAGCACATTTAGCCTACACGTACAACATTTACGTGCTTTCATTTAGAGAGAGTACATGAGTCAATATTATATATGTTGTGCCCGGGAAGTAAATGTCCCATTTCATTTTCTCCATTGATTTGAACCAAGCCAAACAGCTCTATGAGGTTGTGACTCAATGGTATATGCTCAGGTAGAAGCCACAAGTTCATATGTTATGTACACAGTCTTGTACCTTTGCCTTTTCTACATTTTTATTAAATGTTTTTTTGCTCCAGAATGTTCATGGTCACGATCACTCTCGTAGCTGGGTGGCTTATGGTTCCAGTCTTAAAGCTCTTCAAATAAGGATTTTACGAAAAGTTAGAGAAAATTAATGGAATTATCCTTTCGGAACCAGAGCCCCCAAACAAGTAGGTGGTCACTGTTCTATAGCTGAACATACGTACACCAGCCATCTCCGTTAGCATAATGATGCCAGCAGCATGTCATCATGTCTAACGTAGCTACAGCATACGTATCACAACATGCATTATCAACTTCAGTCCCCAACAGAATGGCTAATAGATTTACCAATGTGTAAAGAACCTGGGATGTTGAGGCACAATAATAAGCATGGCAACATAGAGATCATTTCAGCCAGTGGGAGTGTTATGAGGGAGGTCAGAGGTCAGGCCACCGTACAAGACGGCCAGGGGAGTGTACAGCTCTTTGAAGCTGGTAGTTTCAAAGTGAGCTGCCGCCACACCAACATGACACAAAAGGGAAAGTTATGATGGTCGTTTTCACAAAGACATAATATACCACACAGACAGACAGTAGGCAAACAGACAGACAGACAGACAGACATATATAGCAAGCAGTGTTGCTATGGTAGCTGTGATGCTATTGTGGCTGTGTTGATATTGTGGCTGTATTGCTATGGTAGCTGTGATGCTATGGTGGCTGTGTTGCTAAGGTAGCTGTGATGCTGTAGTAGCTGCGAAACTATGGTAACTGTAGCTGTGTTGCTATGGTGGCTGTGTTGCTACGATAGCTGTGATGCTGTAGTAGCTGTGATACTATGGTAACTGTAGCTGTGTTGCTGTAGTAGCTGCAAAACTATGGTAACTGTAGCTGTGGTAGCTGTGATGCTGTAGTAGCTGTGATACTATGGTAACTGTAGCTGTGTTGCTACGGTAGCTGTGATGCTAGGGTGGCTGCACTCAGCACCCTGGGCTACAGTGCTGAGCCTCAGCAGTTGTCCAGTAGCGTAGTGGCGGCCCTCTGCGCCACACATCACAGGCATACCGCTGACATGCAGCCTTCAATACAAGTCCAATCCCCCCTCCCCTCCCCAGGGGGCGCCAACAATCATCTGCTAACGACACCCTGTCAGAGTCCTAGTGATAACACTCGGTCACCGTGGTTACACTTTCCCCCCCACTCCCTCCCTCCCTCTCCATGGCAGCCAAGCTGCTGTGAGGAGATAGGCATGGTGTCTGGTCACATCGGCGCGTTCTGGCCGGCCGGGCAGCTCAACAGCTGCAAATAGAAGTGAAATAATTAAACTTTGGTCGTGATGGTACTTCATGGTATGATAGGACTCCATGGCTCAATAGCTTCTTTACAATCTGGAGGTATCATACAAGTACTACAAGTACATGTCTCTTTATCAGTGACTGTGGCGGAGTTAGCGTAGGCGTCTTAGGTTTGACCTGCCGATTTTTTGTATTTTTGGTCAGCGAGAGAAGACACACAGTACTGTCCACATGCTGTAGGTGTCGCCAAAATCACCTAAACAGGAACAGAAACAGATTAAAAAAGATGTACGCTTTACCGTGTACACAAATGAATATAATAGATGTGATTACTAAACGAAACTATGTGCTACATCACCTGTTGAAACATAAGTGTTTTAATCCAGCCTTCTGTTTTAGGTTAATGAGTTTGTAAATGTTTTTACAGGGGCTGGTAATTGTGTGTTGAATGCACACAATTGAAAGTTGCGTTCAGTGGTGGTATTGTAATCATGCGTTCTTGTCAGTATCCCCTGAAGACAGACACTTGTCTCTCTTTGCAGGGTTCACAGAACACGTTTCCCTGCAACATGCCATGATACAGCAATCAGCACGTCATGAATATTGGACGTCTTTCTTCATTTGCAACCTGCATAAGTTGCCAGAGAGGAAACTCTGTCTTGATCTGAGAAAGAGAGAGATAACGGCAAATTAGTTTTGAAATGGCGACGCGTAATTGCTCAATAGTAACACATATTTCATCAAAGGGAGTCTCGGAGATAACAGTGTTAATGCAAATTTCCGTGATGTTTAACTGGCTGGAGGCAGGCAAAGGTTGCTCATATCGGAGCGTTGGTAATTATTGACCCAGAAAATATGTATTGTGTGGCCCGTTGTGATTTATTCCAGTTGTTTGAAAAGACATGTTGTTGCTCTGATTAATATTGAATTAATGTATAACACCTTTCTAATAATAAGAGCAATTTGCAGTGATAATGTACAATTGAATGAACATTTTAATCCCAAGATGCAGGTGGCACGCTTGCTGACAAGTTGCACAGCTGGTTTAAGCCTGTTCTCACAACACGCTGCTCTCCGAGTTCATAATTCACTGAGCCTGCGGCTTGCATTGTGTGGAAGCACAGATAATAATATGTTCAAATGTTCCGAGCAGCTCATAATGTCTTATTTCAAGCAAGGTTTTGTCATTATGCCTTTGTACAAATGTACCCTGGAGTTATCGTTTAACCTAATGATAGACATATTATGGAGGAGAATTCTCTCCATCCTCTTGAAGGACGGGGACAAGCATGCTGGCATTAGTCCGTGTTATGGGCCAAGATTTCAACACAAATTGCAACATGTGTGGATGAGAGAAATAGTAATGTTAACATATTAATGTGTCTTGTCAGGATTTGATTCAAGAATGTCAATAACACCTGGATCATCAAAATAATCTCTACAACATTACTGCTGCAATGAGAACAGTGCAATATTACTTGGGAGTATCCCAGCACCGTCTTCTCGAGAATGTAACGTGTAGTTCCAGCATCCCGTGAGCTCACCTGAGATTGACAGCGTCACAAAGCAAACATGCTGTGGCACCGTGGTCCCAACACGCGGTGAAAGGCACAGCAGATGAAATATATATAAGCCAGAGGCTTCCTTTGCACAAGTTCGTTGTGGTATAATGGGTAAGCAATGCTATGGTGTGCTCTTGCTGTGGATTTGGTGCTTGTTTATTCAGCAGTTTCATTCAGCAATAGGGATTCATGATTAAAGCTTACGTTATATAAGGAAAGGCAGCTTCAGAAACTTTTTTTGAATACATCAATCTCTGAGATCAGTGGCAGAAGGCCAATAGTAGCCTAGTTTATCAGCCTTTTTTTATAAACATCCAGTATATGTATATAAATAGCCTACAGTATGTGTATATATAAATATTGAGTGGCTCCAACTCCTGCTGAAATGTTTATGATTTATTACGTTTTACTTTTCTGGGAACCTGCATCGTATTCCCAAGAAAGCATATTGAAGTTATGTTTTCATTTAGATACAGAAGATACCTGAAAATAATTTTAAGCATTGTTCTGCGTTTCATAAATATTGAGATGTTTAATTGTACAATAATGTCTCAAACAGATCTTGCTTATGAATTGCATGCTGCTAACTACAGTATTTAGTCCCTGAGGAAAGGGGGGATATTTGTTGCTTGCAGCAGTTTGGTTCTAATCAAAGCAAAACACACAGTTATTCCATCGCCCACATAGTCTGTCTTCTGCGGCCAGGCGTGTTCTTTGTAATGCCTTGTTTTACACACGGTCCTGCTTAAGCTTCAGCCATCCAAACAGTGTAATAACACACTTATAATAATCCTATTGTATTGTATCACTAATAAATGTGTTATCCACACCGTGCGCACACACACACACACACACACACACACACACACACACACACACACAGTAATTTCCTATTTCCTCCACTTGGGTAAGCTGGGGGACAATTACTGGAGTCAATGACCGCAGCAAAGCGATGTGGTGGCTGGAGAGATGTTAGGCTGGCTTGTGAGCCAGCCTTTACTTACATAAAGTCTGGGACACAGCGCTGGCTAACTGCATTAAGACCCTCCTGCTTGACAGGGAGGTATTTTGATTGACATGCAACTGTTTCACGCAGGCACCCGTTGTCTCACATACGTGCTCTCGCGGACACTCGACAAGCAACAGTGCTGCACATTTAAATGAATGCTCGCCTGCTACTCACCGTGGTTTATGCTAAAACGTCTTCTCACTGCTCACAAACATAGTTGCATTCCTAAACCTCTCTCATAAGCTAACGACATAAGCATTTACAATGATGTGATTGAGCAGACCTTTTCTTTTCTCAGAGAGACTTACAGAATAACAGCAGCAGGCAGCTGGACAGCTAAGCTAGGTGGCTCGAACCCAAGACCTTCTGGCTGCCAGTCCACCAGCCCGACCACTAGACCGTCCTGGGAACACCAAACAATCGAACGTGTAAAAGCAACTGCATGAGAACAGTTGAAGCCAGCTCCTAAAACGCCAGCTAATAGCCTAGTTGAATACTGAGTCACGTTCTGCTGAGTCATCTAATCCACACAGCCAGGCCGCACAGCCAGCCACGTTGCTCCTAGCAACAAATAGCTCAGCTTGACGCATGTCTCTTGCATGAGCGGACGACGTCTCTCGCTTCCCGTGCAGCGCTGGGGGATGTGCCGGGAGGAGAGAGCACCTCAGATCACCGGCTATTAAAACCAGACCCCCTGCAGATCCTCACACAGGTGCAATTATGGTCTGTAACTCCTCCGAGGCTGGTGGGCACACAGGAGGGGCGATAAGGGTTGAAGAATCTTACAAGATACAAAACACATATTTCTGGTGAGAGATTAAGAACACGGTAAGCCTTTGCCGTAGCACGACGCCTAGGCAGGGGAAGACAGAACACCAATTACAAGACAAACCGTGGAATCAGCGTCTTCCAGGAATGCACACGTTCTGTCTGGTAATGAGACTTTGCATCCTTTTCCTGACCGGCGTTTAGCTGTGCTTGAACGGAATGAACCAAGGTCGGAGTCAAACACATTATTGCCACATTATTTAGGTGTAAGTTTGTGTCCCAGTCACTGTAAAAAGAAAATGCAATCATTATCTCAATGTATCAAGCCATTCGTGTGTTTTTATTGGGTTTATACGGTATCATGTTATGTATTATAATGTGCTTACATAATGAGCGGTTTGCACCTATGAGCGTGGTTTGACTACAAATGTGTGCATTTCAGCGAGAGCTTCAGAGCTTACGGTAGCAGTCCCTAAGCCTTAACACACACAGAGAGAGAGAGAGAGAGAGAGAGAGAGATAAAAGGTGGGGAGGGGGAGAGAGGAGATGTCGGCACAGCAACCCCCCTTCCCTCCCCACACACACACAGAGCCCAGCCCTGACGCCATACGCCAGCTGCATGGCGCCCCCTACAGAGGGACCTGACTGCACCAATCACCTGAGCTGGGAGTGTGTCTTCCTTCTGTCTGCTGAACTGAAGCCACTAACTACCTGGGAGCTCAGTGTGTGTGTCCTGTGTGTGTCCTGTGTGACAGTGTGTCCTGTGTGTGTGACAGTGTGTACTGTGTGTGTGACAGTGTGTACTGTGTGTGTGACAGTGTGTGTCCTGTGTGTGTCCTGTGTATTGTTTGTGACAGTGTGTGTCCTGTGTGTGTGACAGTGTGTGTCCTGTGTGTGTTTGTCCTTTGTGTGCTGTATGTGTCCTGTGTGTGTAACAGTGTGTGTGTGTCCTGTGTGTGTCCTGTGTGTGTACAGTTTGTGTACTCTGTGTTTCCTGTGTGTGTGACAGTGTGTGTCCTGTGTGTGTACTGTGTGTGTTCTGTGTGTGTACTGTGTGTGTTCTGTGTGACAGTGTGTGTACTGTGTACTATACAGCCAGGCGTTGCAGGAGGAAGATATGCGTTCACGGCAAGGTCTGCGCTTTCTGACGAGCGCCAGTCTGTTGCCATGGAGATTCATCTCCTGTCAAGCCCTCGAACAGAGAATAAATCCAGCGCCTCTCTCTAACGTCGCCAGTGTGTCTATACACTGTACACCTTTCTCAACTCATCGCTCTGCGGCTTCCACCGTAAATCCCACAGACACAAGCTAATATTCACAAGTCTGCCGTTTCCTACAACTGGGGATCCTTACTTACTGCCGGAGTTGGGTAGGTTACTTTTTTAATGTAGTCCGTTACAGTTACCAGTTACCAGACTGAAATTGTAATCAGTAATGTTTGATTTACCTACATTACTAACAAACTGATTACTTTCATTTACTTTCAGATTAACTCATGCTTCAAGCCAAATCTCTCTATTTTTGTGATTGATTGGATTAAAGTAGGACTTTAAATATTTTACATCACTGAAAGCTTATTAATAAGAAACCAGCAAATTGATTTATACAATTTTCTTCTGCAAACTTCCCTTTACACTAGAACTACAACTACAATTCACCACGTCATCCAAAATCTGTTCATTTCATTTGTAAATAATGACAGTGTATGTTGCCGTGACGTTGCCTCTTTAAGACCACATACAGTGACTTGACGATGCAAATTAAGCACGCCCCAAGATAAAGCAGCCTCAACTTGAGTGGACTACCAATTGAATCTAAGGATACTGTTGACAGGCGATAAAAAGATGTCGGGTGGGATATATTCAAAGGGATACCAAAGCCTGGAATGTCCGCCAGAGACCAACTTTCAGCTACAAAGTTCTGGGCAAATCACATTATGTGTGCATGGCACTTTGGATTGTGTTTCCCTCGTTTCCTCTAGGCTCCACGTGTGTCTGTAAGCTTCCAATTAACTCTTGGCCACACTGAACTTACTTGTTTGCCTATTGTTGTCCTGACTAAAGTCCATTGATCCAGTCAGGCTTTCATCTTTCATCGCCCCCATTTTATGACGACACGTAAACTGTTAGCTTACGCTTCCTGAAAATACTTCAGAGCTCAGCACATTGTGGGATAACTGTGGGAAGCCAAGAGACATGCCATTTAAAGAGCAACATCTGTTAACTCCTGTTACTAACCCTGATGCTGTGCGGTGTTCCACATAACAGCCATTTTGTGACACACTGTAGTAGTTTGTGTACTCTATAGCTTTAGCAGTTCAGCGTTGGAAAGGACAGTCAAATCTACCCTAACGCAGAAACCTTAAACATGCTGTATATTAACGGGAACTCTTACCGTTATACTGCTATGAGGATGGAAATGTGTCTGTAATTGCAACCTACGGTGTGTCCCATCCCTCCCCCCCAGTGTGAAGCACAGCTTCAGCGTTTTGCACAAGGAAGTGTGTTCGCCTGCCGTACAGATGTTATCTGTTCTCGTTTTGGCTTAGCCGGTGTCAACCTCCCCAGGTTTCCCTGGCAGCGGAACGTGTCTCCACGGTAACGCAGGTGCAACCACAAACGTGACCTCCGCCATAGGTGCTGGCGCACGACACGACAGCAGCGACGCGTGGCCCGGGATGACAGACGGACGGACGGACGTGCAACATGCCCTTTCCCTTGCTAGCTGCCGCTGAGAGGCCTTTATGGGACTCAGGCAGCCAATAGCAGAGCAGAAATGGAAGAGACACCTATTCGTACGCTAGTCATAGCTTGTGCTGACGCTAGATCACTTCAAGCACGTACATCAGGTACAACACACATGTTGCTGCACGTGCTCTCTCTCTCTCTCTCTCTCCCTCTCTCTCCCAATGATCTTTATTGGCATGTGTGGTGTCCAGTGTTGCCAAAGCATCAAACAGAACAACAGAAATCAAACTGCAGTCTGCCCCACAACTTGATCATGGACTTCAATGCAAAATCAACATGGCTGCACATTGAATGTTCCACATCAGTATCCTATATTATACAAACACTCCTGTGTGCATCTCTCTCCCTTACTCTCTCTCTCTCTCTCTCTCTGTCTATCTCTCTGTCTGTCTGTCTGTCTGTCTGTCTGTCTGCCTCAGACAAACCAATGGGACCAGCAGGTGGTAGGTTTGACACCACCAACGTGCCATAAAGCAATCTCCCTACAAACAGGTCGCCTGTTGTGATGTGAAGCCCCCGGAGGGAGGCAGGGAGTTGGGGGGTGTTTATTTTGAGTACCGCCGCGTCCCGCGCCCCCACCGCCGCCCTGGCCATTAGCTGGTTAGCGTCAGTGGCGGACGGCTCTGGCCCTGTCCCCCTGGCCCGTGGGTAACGAGGAAAGCATCGTCCGCCGCTGGCAGATGGGCCTGCAGGGAGCGCCAGAGCGGGAGACAGATGCTGCGTCACATGTTGGGCAAGGCAGCACATCAAACATCCCTTCATCCCTCCTGCCGCTGGAGCTCTCGGTCTCTGCAGTGATTCAATTACGGCCCCCTTCTCCTGTGCTGCTCATGCCTTTGTTGAGCACACGTGTTCGATCTGAGCCGCAGACCACCGCTGACTTGTGTTCACACGGGATTGGAGACAATCTCCTGTGTGTGTGTGTGTGTGTGTGTGTGTTTCTGTGTGTGTGTGTGTTTCTGTGTGTGTGTGTGTGTGTTTCTATGTGTGTGTGTGTGTGTGTTTCTATGTGTGTGTGTGTGTGTTTCTGTGTGTGTGTGTGTGGGTGTTTCTGTGTGTGTGTCTTTAAGTATGTGTGTGTGTGTTTGCGTGTGTGTGCAGGAGTGGGAAGTAACTTATTACAAAACAAATAACTGTAATCCATTACAGTTACCAGCTAACAGTGGAATCAGATTACATGTATTCTTTTTTTTTATACTTCTAGGACTACTTTCAAATATAAAAGGGAAGTGTGCAGAAGAAAAATACATAAAATAATCAGATGTTCTCTTATTATCCTTTCATTAACATCAACCAATAATTACAATTAAATCCGACTTTAATCTGATCCTTTAATCTGATCCTTTTAATCTGATTCCTTTAATCTGATCCCCTGAGCAACATCAATGGGTTTGGTATGATGGCAAAGAACAGCATTTTAAAAAGTAATCAGATTATGTTGCTAGATTTAGATAATCAAAAAATTACGTTACTGATTATAATTTTAGTCTGGTAACTAGGGTAACAAAGTCATTTACCCAACCCTGTGTGTGTGTATGTACAGTATGTGTGTTTGTGTGTGTATCTTCTGGTGGATCATGATATAGGCAGATCACTCTGGATCCAGGGCCTCCCTTGGCCCCAGAACAAGCCCCCACTAGTCCCCCTCTCTTCTTTTTGAAGGGGGGGTGGGCACAGTGACTTTGACACACACACACACACACACTGTGTGGGCCTGCCTGACCAGCTACCCAGCATGCCCCTCAACACAGACAAGCTGTGACAGCCTGTCAGTCTGACAACACTGAGGAAACATCTCGCCACTGGAAATCCTTGTTGTTGTTAGCATGTAAATAAGGCCGTGTGAGCCAGCGCCTCCATCATCTTCATACAGAGACGCTAAAAGCAATCCACTGGAAAACAATAACAGTATCTTGTGCGTGTGTGTGTATGTGTGTGTGTGTGCGTGCACGCTCCATAGAGAGGAACAATCTCCAGTTAGCAGCACACATCTCACTAACACAAAGCAAGCGCCGGGCGATAAACCACGCTAGCACCTCTGTTATTTATCACCCATTGCAGGCTGGTAAATCAACACAGGAGCGGTGTGCAAGTGGGGAAATGGATCTTTTTTTATCAAATAAAGGTGATCATTCCCTATCTAAGCAGCTTGTAGCAGTTTGGGGAAGGTTCGGGGATGGGGGAAGAAGACGTCTGTGCGTCCGCAGACTAGGGCCGAGACTCAATGTTCTGCGGGGAAGACGCGGGGTCAGCAGTGGCCGCCGTTCCACTTATGTGGAGTGTGACGCTGAATAAATTGGCCGGACAAAACAACAGGAGTACCTCTCTCTTGCCTTCCATCTGTCCCTCTCTCCCGCTCTACAGCCCCGCCCGCCCCACCGCTTTCCTTCGCTGGCCTCACACGAGCCCCTTCTCCGACGCTCCCTCGCCTCGCTTCGCTCCCCGAGATAGGAATCAGAACTCCGGGTTCCGTACGCCTGCGGTGAGCCGCGACTCACACTCTCCCCGCTGAATACAGAGCATGGCATTATCTACCCCAAGGGCGGTGCTGTGTGGCGCTGGATCTAAAAGCTTGTTTGGTTGCGTCCACCTCGGTAAATAATGATTTTAAAACGCTGTCGGCTAACGTTTCTCTGAATTTGGAAACTGAGTCTGTAATGTGAGTTTTTGTTGAAAGAGAGACTCTGACCAGTTGTACATTAATATAACCTTATTTAGGCTTGCGAACAAGCAAGCAAGCAAGCAAACAAATCATTTGAGAACAACAATGCTGTAGGTTACCTTCAGCCTCGCGAGACCATCCTGATCTCGCTAGCTTTAGTTTTATTTTTGCCGTGAGAATCAGTCTGGAAAGCCTAGGAATAATTTTTGAATATGTCCCAGTAGCAACTGAACTTACCAATCAGCGTCATATGGATAGCTATAAGGGCGTGGTTTTACGTTTGCTGACAGCGAAAAGGATTCAGATGGTTCATCCAATCAACTGCCAAGTATTTTTCATATTTTACATTTTACCGTTCGCACCGGCCTCCGTTCGCACCTTCCTGTCGAGTACCCGTTGAGCTCCACCCATCCACGCTGCTGACATCCGCGCCACATCATATTCTAGGTACGTGCTAGGAAGAGATTATGCGTGGCCACCTTAGGTAGGGCCGTACTGGCACCCTGGACGCAACCCCCCGTAACACTGCGGCCCCGACCGCAGAGAAACACCCGCACCCATCCGCGGGGGTGAGGGTCGCGACCGGTCAGAATATTTTTTAGCTCAAAAACATGAATTTATTTATACTTTTCATTTTAATATTCCCCTGACATAATGTTATTGATATAATTTAATACTTTAATGGAATTATGCATATAAACCCCTTTTACACTATACACTATACGAAAGTATAACATCTGATGTGTCTAACATCTTTGGCAAGGAATAAGCCATTGTGAGTGAACATATCAAAATATTTATGTTTTTTTTTATAAATGTCAGACATTTTGAAATGTGAGAGGTTTTAAACATACAGTAAACCATGACCCTTAAACATCCATTAACTCATGGCTGTTAGGGCCAGTTTCTAGTCCTAGAATAATAATAATTGAGATTTTGTTTTAGTCTTGGATTAGGCATCCATGTCTGAACCCGGCCATTAATCATGATTTACACAGTACACAGTGATCCTTAAACATATAGTAAATCATAACCTTGTTCAGAACAACAGTTTCAGTAAGCAGATGTGATGGAGGTGTAATCATTCTCATCATCCCCAGCTGAGCCGCAGACGCAATTGGTGAGTAATTAGGAAATGACATAATGATCAAATCCATCAAACCAGCAATCAGAACTTTATTATTAATGCACTGAATAAAATTTCTCCTTGATTAGTGGGTGAAGTGGTTAAGTTTCCATCACTCTGTTTCCTATAAGCACTTATGTTTGAAGCGTTACAGCTTTACAGAAGAAAAATAAATTACACTTACATATATAAAAGGTCTGTATACTTACAAAATACACCCTTTAACAAACCTTGTGGGGACAATAATGGAATATACTCTATTGTAATTGTGCACGTAAGCATGGTCAAAGTTGCGCCAATTGCGGTAATTTTGTATTACATAAAGGTAGCATCAGCTATCCTGGAGAATGATAGATAGGTTTAGATATATATTTTAAAACTAGAACCACCAAGAATCTATTTATACCTAAAACCACAAACAGGTAAAATATACCTGTGCGACTAGATACTGTGTTTCTAGTTCCAAAATGTACTTGTCATTGTATTGTCTTCTCAAATTAGTTTGGGTTATTAGCTGTGTTTTGATGGTCTAGTTTTATAATTATGGTCTAAGGCACTTTGCTCTAGTCAGAAACAGCTTTTCGTCCACGTAGTGTTTGTAGCATAAAATGACGCTCTGTATGAATCTCCACACTTCATAGTGTCAGTCATGACCGCAAATGTGTCCGTGGTGTACCCGCATAGTCTTCTCCTTATCATTAGCAGATAGGAAGCCCAGGGTCTCCCGAAATCGGTTACTCGACATTGTTGAGATGAGAAAAGTCTTATTGAACCATTGATTGTACCAGAAACTTTCCATGTCACTATTATTTCCCCAGTATACACCCCTCACATAGAAGCGCATTCAACTCCGAGGATGCTCCGTACGTTACTTACTGTGCACGCTTCAGCCAGCGTACACCTGTTGACTGCAACATCAGGCACACATAAAAGCTGTTTCTTTAAATGTACCCTGTGGTGGTTCTAGTGCTAACTCAAAGCACCTCTCCCTTCAATGCCATGGGGCGCACAGAATTGCTGACTCCACCTTAAAAATAATATGTTTGTACATTTAGACTTGAAATAATTCTGGTTGGCGTCTCCCTTATGCCAAGTGCACACTACACGATTTCAGGCCGATTTGGACCTGATTTGGTCGTGACCGACGCATTTTCAGCGTCGGCACAGAACGTGGCTCGTCTGGAGCGACGACAGGCGTCGTTACTCCGTGTAGTGTGACATATTCTAAGATGGGCCACGAGACGTCTGAGACGCCTCACGACGTCCCGACGAAAAGACCAGCATGTTGGAATTTTTTAAAATGTTCTCGCCTAGTTTGACATCCCCTACGAGGTGCTCCGACATATTCCTTCACGTTAACCAATAGGATGGATGCGTATGCTACTAAATAAACGTTTACCAACTTTGTAGTTCGGTACAGCTGCAGATTAGTCTATTGACATCTAGGGCATGAGAGGATCTGCACCACTGCTACGGAGCTGTGCCATTGTGTTTGTGTGTGCGTGTGTGTGTGTGTGCTTGTGAGAGCAAGGATCGGAGAATCCCCGCTTGCACGGAATGATTCAGTAGATATTTATAACGTGGTTGGACCGCTGCATGTTTTTTTTAACAAATGCCTAACAGTTGGAGAGGTTAAAACCAAAGCTGCTCCGAACTTTTCCTTTATTTCTTTATTTATTTTTTTCTGTGCATATAATCCCCAGCATCACACACAGCGCTTGTGTATACATGATTGACAAATACTTGACCGGGCGCCGCTGTGAACTATGATTGACAAGTTCTTGACCCCTCCTCCCCGACGACACATGATCTCTCCCCAGGTCGTGAACGACAGCATACTGTGATAGGTCGGTGTCATACGTGTAGTGTTGCCAGTCTCCCTGCCACGACACGTCAAGAATGTATCGCACAATGTTCGTCTAGTCTGACATGGTAACAATCGTGAGGGACAAAAAAGTCGTGTAGTGGATACCCGGCATTAGAGATGGGGGGAGAAGCTCGGCTATCCGTGAGGAACTCGGAGTAGAGCCGCTACTCCTTTGCGTCAAAAAGAGCCAGTTGAGGTAGTACGGGCATCTGGTAAGGATGCGCACTGGGCAGCTTCCTAGGGAGGTGTTCCAGGCACGTCCAGCTGGGAGGAGGCCTCGGGGAAGACCCAGGACCAGGTGGAGAGATTATATCGCCACACCTCGTTATCCCCCAGTCAGAGCTTTCTAATGTGGCTCGGTAAAGAAAAGTTTGGTGTCCATTGCTAAAGATGCTGCCCCCGCGACCCGACTCTGGATAAGCAAGAGAAGATGGATGGATGGATCACCACTGGTTTAGAATAGAAGACTTGACAGGAGACATTTACAAGTAAATGTAGGTGTTAGCAGAACATGCCCCTTTAATGATGCCTTCTGATAGCAGAGCTGTATTCATGCAAAACTCTGCATGGTGCGAATACAGTATAATACTGAGGCAAGGAGGCTCTGTTAAGAGGGTAAAACGATATTGACCTAACTTGGTACACTTGTTTTGTATTCTTCCTTCTGAAGGTCCAAATTACTGTAAAATTTGACCCACTGTGTAGTTTTGTTATTATTTTTGTATGTATCTTTGACTGAGCATTCAATGTTTCATTAGCTATTGTTCTCATTGGACACGAGTGCACTGACAGTAGCGCCTCGCACAACACCAGGATGAGAGCAAAGTGAGTATCAGGTACAGTAAATGAATGCGATGACCTTGTTTATTATTCCACATTGTGTGGGGAAGTTGATGGCAAAGTGAGTTGCTTCTCACGTGGGTGTGATGTTGTTCCATGTAGGCCATGGGTAGTGGAGAGGTTCAACGTAAACATTGATCAAGCTTACAGCATAACAACACTTAACACTGAAGTATGACATTCGTGGTGAGTTTGCAAGTAAACAGATTTGAAGGCTATCAGCCGCTCTTAGCTGTGCATTGTCCTAATGGAGGACTTCTTCACTGTAGGGTTAGTCACCCTGCACCCTGATTGTGACCGTAACATGTTATATTACTTTCTGCCAGTAGATGTCACACAAGAGCAACAGCACATCAGACCAAAACAATTGCTTCATGGCCCATACATATACACACACAGACACGCGCAAATAACGTTTTTAGTTACTTTCACATTAAATGCCTCTTCTCTGTAATAGTTTGTCACACAATGTAACAAACGGTAAAGGTAACGGTGCTTTTTATTGTCACACATACATGTAAGGAACTTCATCCTTTGCATTTAACCCATCCCTCCAGGGATGCGCCCGGGAACCAACTGGCAGATGGCACTGACTGGAGAGTGAGCCTGAGTTTGTTTTAGAAAAATGACAACTAACACATTTAAAAATGCTGCAGTCTTAGAGGAACAATATATGATCTGGTCCAACAAGAAGCTCCCAGCTAACAAAATTACATACTAGGACGTTGCAGCTAAATTATTTTCGTACCAAATTAAGTCCAAATAACGTTATATGGAAACGTCTTCAGTACGGACCTGTGGTGTTGACTTACCAAAATGACATCCCAGATCTATTCAGGACGTGGAAATGGGGGCGCCAGAATCTCCAAATAACGTTATTTCCAAACATTATAAGAGACGTTCTTGAATCATTCCTGAACGTAGAAAGCATAACGTTCCGTTGGTACCATACGTCCAATGACAACAGTTACGTTCCCGGTGGTTTCCAGGTACTACTTTTTGGGGTCTGTCAATATGCCTTCTTACGTTATTTAGTAACGTTGAGTGAAATCTAAAAATACAGCAACATTAACAATGCAATACACTTTAGAAATACAATTTTAATTAGGCCTACTTGCTTAGATTCATAAACATCATCAAGTAAAATTTGTAAGGATTTAAACACAATGCATTTTGAGTAGTCAGTGCTATGTAGGAACATTTGTTACATTGTCTGTATGTACTATAGACGTTGAACATATAGACAGGTGATGTTACTAACGTTTATAGCAAGTCCTTCACTGAAAAATGTATATGAGAGTTGCTGAGACTTTGACTTGGACCTGGACCAGCACATCCCCAACACTAACTAGTATGAACTAGCCTGGACCAGCACTACCCCAGCACTAACCAGTATGAACCAGCCTGGACCAGCATGGAATTCATGCTGGTTTATGCTAGATTTGTTAGCAGCGACAATGGATTTTTTTGACATATATAATAGGTTTCTATTTGTTAGCATGTATTATTTTTTTATTAAATACAGGCAAATATACTTGACACTGCCTTTAAGTTAATGGTACTGTCTACATAATTAGCCTTCATGGGCCATTGTTGTGTGAGGTCAAACTGGGAAGTAGGAGTACTATGATCTGCCCCAAGTCCAGACTTTGAGTGGCGGTCTGTTGTTTTTCCTTTCTAGTAGGTGATCCGAAATTCCCAACCTTCGAGATGTCAAGAACGCAACATAAATTCATACATGAACCCGTAGCTGCCAGTAAGACCCTGGTGAAGTACATGGACTTCAAGTCCATAGTACTGACTCTCGCAGCAAAGTCAATATAGTTTGAAATCACATGACAACTAAATGTAACTAGGTGTGAAAACATGTGGCCTACCTAAAGGTAGTTCATAGATGATAGATTTTAGTGATTATTTTAGCAGAGCTTAGCAACAAAATCCAACATGAAGCGGTTTTCCCTGGCTTGAATAAATTATAAATGTATAGAATGAAAAGAAATAAAGATATTCCATTCAGAGGAACTACTGGCTGGAGGTGTGGGCTGTGGATGGACATTAAAACACATTGAAAATGGAAACTAGGCTCATACAACATCACCCTTTCATTTTCTATTTCTATCAGCACATTAAGTCATTATCGCACACCATTACTCCCTCATTACTTACAGAAAATAGCACCATTATGGATGTAAAGTTTCGGAGAAGCAACAGGACTTCCCACAGACAGTTAGCACTTTCAATCAGCAGCGAAAATATGATGTTGAAGTTGTTTTATTACTGGCATGTTGCACCTCCTTCACTGCGTCCGATATAGAGTACACACAAACACTGCCTGCTATACTATATATATACTTTAAGTGTCAATTTCAAACAAAAGCTCTGAACTTTGTGGATGTCACTTTCAATTTCCCCTTAAAAGAGGTGTCTGATTAGTGGGCATGTTATTAGAGGCAACGTGTTGTCTTACTCATGTGCTCCTGCTCACTTCAGATATGGCCCGGGAATCAATTGTGGCCTATTTAATGAAAGGCCAAGCTAACATTACATCAAGTGTTCTGAGCCTGACGTCGAGCTTCTGTGGTGCTTGAATGTTTTCGTAGAGGGAAAATAGTTTGGCATTGCTGGCATTTGTTTAGATGTGTGACCTTTTTAACATTCTTTAAATCAGAGGCTGTCGTGTTTCTCCGCTGAAGCAATGCATTCGTGAAAATGCCACAACGTGTCAACATGTAATTGGAAAATAATAGAGGGGCAGGCAAAGACGTCTCCCGAACAGGTCAAGTGCACAGGTTCAACACAGTGCCAAATCACCTCCTTGACCAAGCCATGTACAGCTGTTTAAGGATTATACAAGGAATGTACAAATCATAGTGTATAGTGTATAAAGGAACATATATATTATACTATTATAGGGAATAGATAGATAGGCTTTCAAATGTAGTATAGATTACCAAGTATGTTTCATGTTTCTATGTTTCAAGATCTCCATTGAAAAAGGATCTTAGTCTAGGACTAGCCTTAATCCATGTCTGTGAAACCGGCCAATAGATTATCATAAGAGGTCTAGATTAGCAGGGAATATATTTAGCTATGTCCGTCTTTGTGTATTACCACCAGAGAAAGCACAGTGCAATGTTTAGCACTGTATACTGTTTGGTAATATGAGTAGATCGTACATAGCAAGAATGCACAATGCTCTTACAGTATAATGGCAAATCTTCTTAAGTCCATTTAGAATTTGCATTTATAATAAATAGATGCCATTTTAGCTATTCGTAGAACCAGGTTTTGAAGGGCCATTTAGACTGCTGGGGGCATATTGACTTTATTATGTTGCATGGAAACATTTTCCCAGAAAATTACAATAGAGGCTGCGAGAAATTATCCAATTTGCAATGTGAATCAATATCACCGCTATTCATGCCACGAATGGAGAATTGCTTCAATAGTTGTATTTTGCTTGTTTCTGTGGAAGAAACGTTGCTTTAAAGTTACTGACACCACAAGACTGGTAGGTCCGCACCCAGATCTCCCTTCATATTGTGTGTGCGTGCACAGGAGCATGGGGTCATATGGCACATGAAAGCACCAGACCCATAATATTCTTAATAAAAATCTATTTCAGCTGGAGAGTTGTTCCAGGAACACATCTTAGATGTAATCCCCTGATATATTCATGGGCAGGTCCACTCTGTGACCAGCAGAAGACATTGAAGTGTGTAAAACTGGAGCGCAATGTTAGCTAATCAACTGAATCCTTTTAAAAGTTGTAGAACATATCTGATATGGAAACTGTCACACGCAATAATAATAATTCAACTGGATCGGTGATGTACAGTATAAATGCACTCTGACATACCAGCTCCAACTAGCAGAAACGATAGCAACGTAAAACAATATAAGGTTTATGAAAATGTACATTGTTCACAGCCGCTGTACATGGTCTGGGAGTTTAGATCTTTCATTTGTCTTTCCAACCTGTGGTGCTCATTAATATTCTTCCTCCCTCTGTACCTAAAACATCGAAATGCCGACCTTCAGAAAAACATTTTCTAAGTAGAGCTAACACTCTGCGTTGGCCCGAACAACACCCAGTCAGCGCAGGACTGTTCTAACCACCTGTCTTCCTAGCCCACAAACCCACACAGGTACTAAATAGATGTGCATAGCACACTCACTCACTCACACAAAATGAATTCACATTGCTGTCGACCACCCAGCCATCTAATTAGACAGGGGGGCGGAGGAAAGCAATGCCTTATTTAGAATGCAAAAAAAGAGAGATTGCGTCTCGATTCCCACTGGCTTCACCTTGCCGGCACTTGAGATCAATATTGTCTGAGCTAATGAGAGCATTTGATGAATGGGAAGTCAATACAGTTTGCTTTCCTTCTTCCAACCGTGGCTCTTGCTCCATTATCTCAACTAAAATAAAATAAAATAAAAGAACAGCCATTGTTAAGACAACTAATTTATTATAACCAACCTTTTTAAATGCAGTTAGGCAATTATCCAGAGAAGCCAGTCATGCTGTATGTTTTAAAATAGTTAACATTAGTTGCTAATTCTTATTCTGAGGGATTTTCAAAGATTTTCAAAGGTCCTGATTATTAAACATTAGAAGAGGTGTGTCTTGAGTCTCTTGCGGAAGATAGGTAATGTTTCAGCAGTCCTGACTGTTGCTGGAAGCTCGTCCCACCATCGTGGCGTCAGAACAGAAAACATTCAAGACTTGGATGAGCGAGTCTTGAGACCTCGTAGCGATGGCAGTGCCAGCCGACCAGACAAGGTGGCAGAAAGAAGTGTTCATACTGGGAACTGGACCTGGACCATTGCTCGGAGGTAGCTCGGGGCAGTTTTCTTTACTGCCTTGTAGTCCAGTACCAGTTTCTTGAATCGGATGAGGGCTGCAATAGGGAGCCAGTGAAGTTGTCAGAAAAGAGGAGTTACATGGAAAAACTGGCGTTTGTTGAATACCAGACAGACTGCAGCATTTTGTAAGGGTCTGGGAGAGCACACTGGTAGTCCAGCTAACAGAGTTGCAGTAGTCAAAGTGTGAAATCACTAGAACTTGGACCAGGAGTTGTGTTGCTTCCCTTGTGAGGACAGGCCTTATTCTTCTGATATTGTAGAGTGTGAATCTGCAGGTACGAGCTGTTGCAGCGATGTTTGTCTGCGCACAATAGTTCAGGATAGTCCAGGATGACTCCAAGACTCTTGACAGTAGGGGAGGAGGACACTGTGGTGTTTAAGACTTTAACTTCTTTCCAGATTGGCGTTGCTACAACTGTTTTGCATTGCTTCATCTAGCTCTACCACCAACACTCGACTGACTTCAAAGTCACCTCAACCAGTGTCTGTGCCAACGCTAAAGCAAACAGGGTCTCCATAATCACACTATAACCTCAGAAAAACATTGAGCTGAGAGAGCAATAGTCGGGCAGAGCAGGCTCGGTGTTGAGGTGTGAAACACAACTGTACTGTACTCTGTAGGCAGTTGTAGGGGAAGCGTGAGGGATGTAGTGCGAGGAGAAGAACACATCTCACTCCAGTGCAGCTTGAGATTCACTGGGTTAACCTGCAAGTGGACTCTAATGCAGGATGGTCTAGTGGTCTGGGTGTTGTCCCAGCCGGAAGGACGTGAGTCCAAACCCCGGTGCTGACCTACCTGTAAGCATCCTTGAGCAAGATGCCTAATCCCCAACTGCTCCCGGTGGTTGGTTGCACCTTGCATGGCAGCAATCACCATCGGTGCATGAATGTGTGTGTGACTGGGTCAGGCAAAATACTGTAAAGTGTTTTGGATGAATGCGCCCATTTACGTCCAATGCAAGAATGACCAGAAGAAGAACTAATAAACCAACTTGACAGCCAGTTGCAGAACCCTGTACAGCTGCAGTTTGAAACACGGCAAACATCCTCTCTGGCTTACAGTAAAGGTGGAGTCAGCGATGCTAAGATAATACATCCTCATGTACTAATGTGCCAGTGTCTGTTTTAGGCATAATTTTGTCACACTTTGCACCTAAAAACATGGCATTTTATGTAAGAACTACGCGTGTAAGGAGACAGATACTGCAATAAAAAGCGCGTGTTGATTTTGCGGTGAAAACTCTTTGAACAGGAGAAGCAAGCAACGTCCGCACAATTTATCCAAGCAAGATGAAGACGCAAGCCGTGGAGAGACGTGTTGAAGTTTAGTACATACAACGTAAAATGCGATGGCGCAGCGTGCGCTATCTGCGGTCTGGCTGTGCTCGCTTGTACTCAGGGTCATACTGTACACCACCTCCAGGGATCACGTCTTTCCCCACACTGCTAATCGACTGCTTGTCGTCACCATTCCTGGTGAGCTAACGTGCAGCTATGTACCCATATGAAAGCAAGAGTGTTATTTGCATTCAAAATCTACATATGGCGCTTTATTTTCAGCTCCTGCCAAGTGTAGCTTTTCCATTGCAATCCTCTACAACGGAACAACTGGAGAATGCTGTGCAAGTTTTCGAGCGGAAGAAGCAGATGCTTTGCATGCGCTTGATTCCATTACAGTGTTGCACACCATTCTAATTGTTGCAGACAAGGAATGTACTGTATGGACACAGGAGGCACACAGCTGTCTAGAATTAAAAAAAAAAGAAACCTAACCACCCCTTTTTCCCAGATTCCTGTGCTTCTGTCTTTGAACACTAATGGCTCAACTAAACTCACCTCAAACTCGCTTTTGGATCTTTTCCTCTTTATGGCACCATCTCTAGACTCAGTCAAGTAGAGCTGGTACTATGCAATGGAAAAGCTCCTTAAAGGGAATAGAGGCGAGTAGAGTTGAGTTGGTACCAGCAGTGGAAAAGCGGCATAATAGTAAATAACCTAACTCACACTATCTTAAGTGAGTTATCACAAGGTAGAGTGAGTTAATGTCGTTTTGACTCAAGCTTTCTAATGATATCTTGAATTATTTATGCTAGCATGAGTTAACTAATGCTAATTTAGGCTGTCTTCAGTTGGCTATGCCAGCACAAATTAGCATGAAGTTGAATTAAGGCTATCTTGAGCTAAATTATGCTATCTTGAGTTAACAAATTCTAAACCGTGCTATTAACTACTGTAACGCTAACATGTTATCTTGTGATTGCCTTCGTTAACACGATGATGCCGAATGTCTTCACATCATATGGCTCGGTCTGAGTGAAAAGAAATTAAAATAATAATCCATTCTTGGATACTCACACTCTCAACAGTAAAAGGGTGCACAGCGGTTATCAGTGGGTCCAGATCTGTGAAAACACCTCCACACCATCTTTTAAGAGTTTTATAATTCCTCGCACTAGCCTGAAATGCCATGAGCAGTAGGAATGTATATTTTATTACTTAACTGGTCTTTCTGAGCCCAGTAATTGTGTTCTGCATCCTATAGAGAACAGCTTCAGTAAATGTACATGTTGGCCACTCATAATAAATTAATTCATCTAATTCATCAAATGTATTTAGGGGGATGATTTAATTATATTAAATTGCACTGCAATTAGCCTACTTTACCTACTGCTAAAGTACGTCTTTCTTCTTTATTGGTTTAGTGGACTGGAACCTGTAGCTCCACTGTGCTTCACGATAAGCCTTAGCAGCCTGATAGCTCTCGACATCATCTGCACATTTCCAAAGTATGCTAATTGCGTATGATGACAGCAACGGTAAGGTGGGGAGTGGGTGGGGGGGCGGGTTAGTGGTGTTCCTGCACATTGTCTAGTCTGAAGTCTCTCATCTGAGCGTGGCCCTGGGTATTGTACTCGCTGGAAGTCACTTTAGATAAAAGCCTCTGCTAAATGACAAAAGTTGCTCGTTCCCAAAAACAACCGAAAAAAACGATGTTCCCTTGTGTCCTTGCACACGCACGCACGCACGCACGCAAGGAGGACTTGGCGCAGCGTTATCTGATCCCAGGTGTTCCTCAGCCAGCGTGGCCAGAGCGGGGCAGTGTCTGTCTTCCCAGGGTGCATCAGTCTGTTGATGACGTCATCACCGGCTCATCAGCTGAAGGGCGCTTGAAGTGTCAGTCAGCGATGGAGAAAGAGGGTTGAGATATGAGCTCGATGAAAGCGGCAACACCTGTCCCTTCGATGCCATAGGGTTCCCTCTCACAGGCTCCGCCCACATTGAACGCACATGGATACCTGTGCCATAATGTTCCCATCTAAAAAGCCAGGGTTGTGTAGAAACACCAGGTTATTTTTTTAGCTCGCACACAAAGTGTTATTAGCTTACAATCGCTGACTACCTCTTTTACGAGGGCATGTGAATCTACAGTATGTGCACGCACACACACACACACACACACACGACTAGAGCCCTGTCAGCAGAAGCCCGCTCTGGACCACATGGATTGTGGAACAATCTCCAGTGACTTACGGTTCAGAACGGACTGCTGAGCACCACGTAATCAATTGAGCCTGGGAGCCGACAAAGAGAGAAATCAAATGTTAGCTATAGCCAGCCAGGCTCTTATAGATAAAACAATGCAAATAGCTCACACTCCACACACACACCTCTACCACACCTGCCACAACACCTTCAAATACCTGTGGGTGTATTTCTCTTCATTTTATTTCATTTCCGTCCTGAATTGGAATTTGTTAATGAGGACAGATGAAGGCCGTGGATGTTGCAGGCGATGCCACTTTGATTCTCCGTGTTCCCTGAGAAGATGACATACTGTAGCTGTCGGAAGCAGTAAACGGTGATTAATCCCTAAATATTCACACCTTAGGCTGAGAGCTGATGTTTGGGCTCTAAGCACACACATATTTAGTGCCCTCTCAGCTAAAGGACCTTCTCTGTGGCTTCCACCGTTCTTTGTTAGACAGACGAAAGAAGAATCAAGACTTTTGCTTTAAGCCCCCAGGCATGGTGTGAACAATGTCAATGTGTACACTTGAGTTGTTTATTTACTGGCATACTAAATACTCAATTATTTTAAAAACTCACATTCTAGGCAGGGTGCTTTTCAAAGCAAAATGCAGGAATCCAAATAAAATAATTTACTAGCAAAAACAGTATCGGTTCCCTGAGTAACCCCTCTTATACTGCAATAAACACATATTAATATGACAATGCCGTAGAGAATGTGTGTGTGAATAGATTCATATCTTTATTTTTACAATTATTAACATGTTTTCCAGAGCAACATCCAATCAGTACATTTGTCAATAGTAAACATGTAAATGCTTTATTGCATTTCATGAAGGTATAGCTAATACAGCATTCTAAAATGGTGCTTTTTTATTATGTTTACTGAACCGTAACAGCAGAAAATATTGTGAATCTGTTACTCCTGCTCCCATATTGACCTGTTCATGGATCACCTGCTCTGGTATTCAGGCTAAACAGATGAATGCAGGGCGTATGATGATGATTTACAACCTTCTCCAGGCCATCTGGAAAGCCATAAGCTGAAAACATATTTCATGCACATTATATCTGAGTGGAGAATAACAGTGTGAAAAATATTCTTGTTGGAGATAGTTCATCAAATTGCAAAATGATTGGAGCAGCTTTTAAAATGAAGTGAGATAATTTATTATCTTGTGATAAACATTGCAATGTGAATTTAGACAATTTAACATAAATGCAACACCACCATTGTAGTGTTAACTAACCCTGTGACTTAACAATCAGACTCCAGGTGTTAATATTCATGCAAACATCATGTGCCAGATGCCGTGTACTATTCTCCGCTATATGATGTGATGTAGGTACAGCTTTTGCACACTGTATATAACATTGTTTATATTCAGTATAAGCAACCGATAAATTTAATTACAATAATTAATGTTAATAATTATTAACATTTAACAATGTTTGCACATTTTATTAAGTGTACCTGCCCCCCGGCTCTGAGCCTGAAAAATGTGTCAAGGAGCTGAGTGAGGGGAGGGGAGGGGCTGAGAGGGGGACCCTTATTAAGCGTACTAAGTGTACCACTGAAAACCAGCCAGGTCCTGGGAGGATTTTTAGCGGATATGACGTCTAGTTCTGTTTTCAGCCAAGTGAATGACGATTTTTAACACTATTAACAATTATTATTTTTAATAATTAATTTAATTAACAATATTAACACTAGCATTGATGTGTCTCTTCAGAGATCACATTACTTAGATTACAGAGAAAAAGAATACAGCTTAGGGTGCCGTTACACTTTAAATAAACCATATTTCAGACAGTCTACATATTCAACATCGTGAGGAAAGGCCTCACGTCACAGTTGCTCTGTGCATCATACGGTGGGTGCATCGGCCCATCCCATAAACAGCCCACCAGTGGATGGATGTTGCCGGCTGTACTGTGTCTGTTGGCCCTGCTGTGTGAGAACGATCATGACAGCAGAGCATGTAACGCACTCCACACGAGCCGCACGAGCCCATAGCTTCCACTGCACTGCCTGTACCCCTTGGAGTGCTTTCATTGCACACATTGCCCCCAATAAAAGGGCAATTTCTGAAAGACACAGGGTATCTGAGCATCATTGCGAAGCGGGCTTTCTCTAATGGTGGCCACATAATCATCCCTCAATAGATTTTATCAGCAGAATAAAGCCCCATTCCACACAGCCGAAATTGTAGGCTACCTTTTTCATCAAGGGGGAGGTTTGTTACAAAAGCCTTTATTGCTTTTCTTCTTTCTGCTGCTGATGTCCCTCCACCACTCAGACCACATCGGTATTGCCTGATGATGCTGTGGCAAGTCAACCTTCTTTCTTGTGATCAATATATCATTATTATATAGGCTACACAAGTCAACACATTTCAATCCAAAAACAGTGTTTGGCTAACTCAATGCTGGAGTCATTTGACAAACAAAGATGGACACTGGTAAATTAGCCGGTAAAATTAAAGAACGCTTATCTAATGCCTATATGGCCCTGTGTCCACATAGCGCCTTTTTCTGGCAATTTAGCGCTGGCAGGGCACAGGTTTTATGACAATATCTTGAATGACAACATTAACCACCTAGCAAGCTAAAAACAATCTCATACACATTCGATTTTATTTCCATTTTGTGATATTGTGAGATGTCGACATACGGTAGACAGATTGGCTACGGCCAAAACTAGCAACTCCCCTTAACTTGACTTCCTACTTGGTTACCCCGGTGATGACGAGTCCTGCCCCATCTGATTGGTGGGCTGAAAATAAGCTGCAGTGATGACGCCCACGCCTTTCTGAAAAGGCCTTTGCTGTATGTTGTGCGACCGTAGATTGGCCCCACAACATACAGCAAAGGCGGAGCGCTCTGAAAAAATAAACATTTTGATCATTTACATAATTTAGCAGACACTTTTATCCACAGTAACTTACAAACTGCATTAGTCAACAGTAGAATAGATCATACAGTGACCCTACGCAGACAACTTCTGCTGGGATAACAACAGCAGCATGTCATTAGGGCTAACTATGGGGATAACCTTTGCAACAGACATTGTGTAATATACCCAGGTATTTACAGCATGTATAAAATTTCACAGAAAAGACTTCTTTGAGGTCTACCAATAAAGTGCTAATGTAAAAAAAAATGTACAAGAAGATAAAGGAGGTTTGTCTATTTGGGGAAGGGTGTATAGCAGAAGGAAGGGAGGTATATTTATACCTTCTGATTCGTCTTCTGATGAAAATCTGAAATGATTGGTGAAATCTTTCCTGGAGTGCTGGTTATACACTACACCAAAATTGCCTATTGTGCCTTTAAGCTGATGCAATTTGTTTCCAAGACAAACACTGTATGGTATTGGGTATTGTTGAGAAATGCCTTCTGAATTACTATTTGTTTTGGAGATACAGCAGCTTATAGTGACTCAAACAATAACAGACCTAAGATTAGTTCCAATGTTTTGAAAAATGTGCTTATTTTAAGCGAGGTAGAAGTAACAAATAAGCCGTAAACCCATCCTGATGCTGACATTTAAACCTTTTCATCCTTCTTGGTATTTTAACATGTATTTATTTGATTTGATTATTTGGTGCATCTCTTCACCATGATATCATACAATAGATGATATACAGTATGTTGTAGCTCACAATAAAACCTAACAGAAGAAAACAAACCATACAATGCACTAATTAAAACAGAATAATAATGTTATCCTTTCAACACCACCAGCGCGTGGATGGTTATGGGGTCAAGGGCGCTTTACTGCAGTCGAAGGTTCCCGAACATCGCTCAGTATCATTGTGAGGCGCGTGCAGCATTCAGATTTGTAGTGGCTGCATGTTATTCACTCAACACAAAGTACACAAAGTTAAACACAAAGTGCAATTAGTTCAGTCCTCTGTGCCGTGTGCCCACGTCCTATCAGATAAGGGCCGAACGTGTCTGCAGCCTTATTCTGTGGCAGCTGTCAGCCTTCCTGCACTGCACTGACGAGATAGACGGCCATCCCTGGTAATCTGCAAATAGCACACTGTCACACTGCTAAACCATTAAAGAGGAGGCAGGCAGGCCATTATGGACACTTGGCGGTGCATTGTTGTTGCCCTTGTGCCAAAACGTCGGCCGTGAAATGACCATTTTGCTCGTCGGCAGCCCAGCGCTGTGAGCAGATGTGATCAGAAACGCCATGGCAACTCCACTTCCTCTGCTATTTTGCCATTAAATTAAACTGCATCTTTGGGGGGACATCAAACACTAAGATACCAGTTATTGAACCCGAATCAATATTTAGTATCCATAATACTGTGGATACACTAACACAAACCACCTCAACCTCATGGTGTAGGTTTGACTAACACAAACCACTTCAACCTCATGGTGTAGGTTTGACTAACACAAACCACCTCAACCTCATGGTGTAGGTTTGACTAACACAAACCACCTCATCCTCATGGTGTAGGTTTGACTAACACAAACCACCTCAACCTCATGGTGTAGGTTTGACTAACACAAACCACCTCAACCTCATGGTGTAGGTTTGACTAACACAAACCACTTCAACCTCATGGTGTAGGTTTGACTAACACAAACCACTTCAACCTCATGGTGTAGGTTTGACTAACAAACCACCTCAACCTCATGGTGTAGGTTTGACTAACAAACCACCTCAACCTCATGGTGTAGGTTTGACTAACAAGCCACCTCAACCTCATGGTGTAGCTTTGACTAACACAAACCACCTCAACATCATGGTGTAGGTTTGACTAACAAGCTACCTCAACCTCATGGTGTAGGTTTGACTAACACAAACCACCTCCACCTCATGGTGTAGGTTTGACTAACAAACCACCTCAACCTCATGGTGTAGGTTTGACTAACACAAACCACCTTAACCTCATGGTGTAGGTTTGACTAACACAAACCACCTCAACCTCATGGTGTAGGTTTTGACAAAAATACATTTGGGATCAAATAATTGGGAGGACCCAATGCAGTACCTCTGAGGATCCCCTAGGGGTGGATGCCTGACTTCCAGTTGAAAACCTCTGGTACAGGAAATACAGTAATAATTATAGATTTGAATAAGTATGTTAGAATAAATGTAATACCAAGGGAATAGCAGCAGTCTCAATATGTATAGAATATATGTCCTTTACAGTAAGAAAAGGATGCCATGTTACTCATGTATATTTTTAAACCTTTTTGTTTATTTGGGGACAGAACATTTCTTCTTGTTTTTTTTCCAATTCTTTCACATTGTACTTTGACCAAGGGGTTTCTTTTACAGGCAACAATCAAGGTTGCATGTAAAAATATATACAGCTAATTTACTAAGACGTGATGGCACTCTAAGGTTTAAAAACATTATGTTTTTCTTCTATATTGCAAATGTTAGCTTAATAGGCCATTGTCATCGAGGAGTACATCTTTAAAATGTTTTATCAGCCGCAAAACAATTAGGTTAAAGTTCTTAGAGAGCTATCTCATCCCTTTGCTATCAATACAGAGATAAATTCACTGTTCTCTTGTCTTTCTACCTTCTGCAAAACAGATGAAACATTTTGAAGTGAGCTGACATGGATTATAGATAACTTGAAACGGCCTATAGCTCTCTGCTGCACGCTAGCCATAATTTACTGCCTGCTGGCAACAGTCGTGTAATGAAATTGTCTGTCTGGTTCTAAAGGAATGGAGTGTCTATTGTAAACCCCACAGTATAGAATTATTGAGCTAAGGCTAGATGCCATTTAATCTGTAAATGAGTGGGTATACACATTTCTTCCTCAGTTGCTTTTGGAACTTTTTAGAGGAAAGAAATACAGGTTGGAAACATAATCAAATATACCCATACAGTACATTATCTAATATATCCACACAGTACATTATCTAATATACCAATACAATACATGATCTAATATACCCATACAGTACATTATCTAATATACCCATACAGTACATTATCTAATATACCCATACAGTACATGATCTAATATACCCATACAATACATGATCTAATATACCCATACAGTACATGATCTAATATACCCATACAGTACATGATCTAATATACCCATACAATACATGATCTAATATACCCATACAGTACATTATCTAATATACCCATACAATACATGATCTAATATACCCATACATTACATTATCTAATATATCCATACAGTACATTATCTAATATATCCATACAGTACATTACATATTATACCCATAAAGTACATTATCTAATATACCCATACAGTACATTATCTAATATATCCATACAGTACATTACATATTATACCCATAAAGTACATTACCTAATATTCCCACACATTACATTATCTAATATACCCATACAGTACACTATCTAATATACCCATACAGTACATGATCTAATATACCCATAAAGTACATGATCTAATATACCTATACAGTACATTATCTAATATACCCATAAAGTACATTACCTAATATACACCAATTATAGTATATAAAATACAGTATAGTCCTCTTGTTCTGAGTATTTATACAGTATAGTCTCCTCTTGTACAGAGTGCATGGTCTGTATATAAACAGTATAGCACCTTGGCCACTGAACTCTCCGCTCTGCTCGCACTGTTCTCTACTCCTCCACCTGGACCAATCAGAGCATACGGCGGTCACATGGCAGTTGTCTCAACAGTGCTGTCCGAAGGGCTACATACTGTATTCCCACTGCCTGCGCATGCAAGTGGAGTAGCTTGTTTCGTTTGTTTTTGTGCGGAGTTAGCACTGTTGTCCATCATTATCCAGCCAGTTTAATTGCACACACTGAAGCAGAAAGTCTCTCTCTCATCCAAAACTAATTTTTCTCGGTTTGTCCATTTGTCTGTTTCTGTTTTGCATTTTTCGGTCTGCCAGAGAGAGCATGCAATGCATTGGATGTTTGTGAATCTTTGTCATATGATTGTAACTGCCTGTGAATGTGTTTCATTTTAAGTGTGTGTCTGTGTGTATGTCAGAGTATCAGATGTTGGTGACTTATTTATTAAACCTTGCAGTGTTTTAAATGATGGCTGCAAATCCATCTTCAGTTAGCCAGTGCAGTTATAAGAATACCTTTGACATTAGACTGTTCATCTGAACCCATCAATGGAAGTGTTTACTTTGGCCATAGTGCAGACATTGTGGGTACCAGCCCAGATTAACAGATATGTTGGCTTTTCTTATGATAAGAGATTAATTCTCATTCCTAATTTTGTTCAAATAAATCAATAAATTCCCAAATAATGATCCTTTATTTAGCATATATACACAGTATTAGTAAAATGACATACAGTATTTCAGGTTCACTCCCATTTATTTATGTCCAACATCTAGACATAATCTTGATGATCGGTAAATGTAATTTCCATGTGAATCCAATGTCCGTGAGAGAGATCGTAAATAAAGCACGTATCGTACCACATTGTTGAATTGTGGGTAATCACACAGTATCATTCTGGTTTTTAGGCATGCTGCTGTTAAAATTCACTTGGTTAACAGGGTCTGGACATGCTCCATTGGGAAGGGTTAACAGTCGGCGTTGATACAACTGTTTGCATCGCTTCATCCAGCTCTACAACCATTCAGAAACAAATGCTTGACACAAACACCCCCACTGATCGCTGATTGGCCGCCATCCAAAGTGGCTGAGCGAACGCTATAGCGACCAGGAGTGCTACTTAGGTACCAAAAAGGTATGCCTCTGGTGCTCTTCAGGACAGTGGTCCTTGAAAGTTTGTGACAAACAATCTGGGGCAATCAAGAGGACATTAGATATAAAGCGACTTGGCTAAACAGTCAAAACCATTCCTACGTGTTTCAGCCATAGAGGCCTTAGTCAAGGCAAAGAAACATGCTTTTTCAGACGATAGTCTCAGTGAAAAGTGAACTTAGAGCAGTAGTCTGTCAGAGCCATGCTTTTGCCATCTTAAGCACTGGCAACAGTGTATGGACCACAGAGGAGTTAGATTTAGCACTGGTTGGGACAACAGTTCCCTATAGAATTAGGCTATAGGGAACAACTTCCCCATGGGCGAGCCTAAAACTGGCAGGACAATCTGATCATTACTAAGGACTTTTATTTATTTATAGGTCAGCACGCATGAATGTCAAAGAACAATGATTATCTAAAGGTTAAAGATTCTGAGTTTAGGATAATACTTATGTTGCGTCTGGGTCATAAGACACTAAAACACAAGAAGTTAACACGTTTAGATGAACATAACAAGATTAGAAGTCCTACCTGTATCATTGATACAGAGCACACTGGGCTCACGTGGGTTTACCGCTCCCTACCCCTCACCTTGCAGCACCCATGCTTTGGTGCACAGCTGAGTTATACATCTTCTGGCCACTGGGTGGAACTGTGGCCGTCTGGGGACCTATTAGCAAAGTTGGAGTGGACCTTTACTCCTCTACAGTATGTATGTTTTATAGGAGCATTATATATTCTCTATGAAACGTGTCAGCCCGTCATTCATGGATTGCACCATGGACCACAGACTCTTCGTAGTGCATGTAAATGATAAATATTCAATATTAATAAGCATAAGCAATGCTAAGGCATGTTCAGGTCCGTTCGGACACGTGTAGAGCTGAATAGAAATATAGGCTTGCTGCTTTCCACAAGTGAGTCTTTGCCTACAAGATGGAAGACCCCTTCATGAATTATTCAGCATATATTTATCCAGATAAATGTCTAGCAATACTCTGAGGCTCTCTTTGGCCAAGACGGTCTGGGTCTTTATTTGTGCAGAGAGACCTAGGAGGGTTTAAGTTATGATTCCACAAATACCCAGTGAGGTCAGAAGCAGTAATGTCATCATACAAACAAAGACATGTCAGCTGAGATGCTGTTTTATCGACAAAAGTAATAAATGAAGCATCCAGCCTATGCACTACTGTTGCACCTGGGAGAGCTTTTATAATCTATCCGACAGCTTGTGACATTTAACGGGTGGTAATGTAGAGGGATTCATGTCAAAGAGAAGCGTGCTGGCTTTTACTTAAAAGTGGAGGGAGGGGCACGTGCACTCTGACTTTCAAACTAAAACAACACTGTTTTTGTAACACTGCGGTGACTTACAATGCTTTTGCTGTTTAATTTATAAAAATGTGTTTTTATTAATTTTTGTAAGACTGGCATTAAATAAAGTTAGACAATAATTTTAGACACGGTTTTTACTTCTATGTAGAGTTTTATATGGACTTTTTAAATAGAACCTTTTTTATAGAAAAAAAAGGTTATTGTACATATTCATTTATTGTTTATGGTTTGGACAGTTAGTGGTCTTTTGTGCATTTATACTAGGATCAATATTTTAAATGTAGTTTTCTTACTTACACACATTATGCACAGGCACAATGGGTACCATGCTTTTCTATAGGCAGCTCTTTTGGTGAGGGTTTTCTATAAGCTTAATGGGGACAGGATGGTCTAGTGGTCTGGGTGTTTGGCTCCCTACCAGAAGGTTCTGGCTTCAAACCCTGGTGTTGATCTACTGAGCAAGATGCCTAACCCCACTAACTGCTCCCAGTGGTTGGTTGCGCCTTGCAATCACCATGTATGGGTCAATGTGGCAAAATACTGTAAAGCACTTTAGATAAAAGTGCTATATAAATGCAGTCTGTTTACCATTATGTAGAATTAGACTTGATTCAGCCATACTCATCACAACTCTTTGCAGCCAAAACATACACATAAATACAATATTTTTTGTGGGCCTACTGTGTTCTAGGGGTACAGCAGAATCCCAATACGCTATTCGGCAATGCACGAATAATTCAAGGTAAACGGATATTAAACCTTCACGAAGTTGGCTATTATACGAGTTTCGAGATGAAAGTCGACGTGTGACTGTCAGTTCATACGGTTCTTCAAATCGATTCATATAATTGTTTATTGCCACAACGTTGCATGGATTTGGACACGCCCTAAATCCAACTTGCACCTTGCGCTTTAGACCGTGCACTTAAAATAGGGCTGCCATGTTTCATGCCATTTTAATTCTTTATTATAGGATATGAAAAGTACAATGAAATTGCTTAGTTTTTACTGGTTATGCACGTTTTCTCAAAAACTAGATGTTTGCTCTTTTAAATGGTTGTGGTGAAATTTGCTAAATTACATGTATTAAAAGTGTAGCTGCAAATGTGGAACATGTTCCAGTGGTATAGCCTATAGGCTAATAGTAGAATACCAAATTCTGCTGTATTACCATCTTTTGTCATCTTAAATGCATACCATCTCATTCTGATGTGAAATGCATGACATATTATGTTGACACAACCATTGTGGACATATTCATCACAGCAGTGGGAACAGGTTTAGTGCACTACAGCACCGACAGAGTAGCCAACCATCATCTTTAGTACCTGTACAGCTAAATCGCAGCAATCTACAGCGGTAAAACACAGCTGATAACTTCGATGAGGTTGTTGTTGTTGTTAGCCATGTGAACATTGCTCAACCAACTGCATAACTCCACCCTGTTTTGTAACCTGGCATTCGGTCCACTGCCATGCACGTTCATTGAACCTATAGTGTACATTACACTATCCTGAATGCAGGTTTAGTGGTTAAACATACAGATACAGATGTATATGTATGTATTCTACCAAGACATGCCTTGGTAGGAGAACTATTTAGCAAAATAAAATGATTCTGTAATGTTTTTACAGCCACATGTAAGTAATATCCAAATGGACAAGTCACATCTCATCAGCTTTCGCAACTCAGACTAATGACAAATAGTTCACATGAATACACAGATGAAACAGCGCCACTATAAAATAATGAATGCAGTGTCAAGTAGTCACTTTTAATTTCCCCAGAATTGTACCAGCATTGAATAGTCAGAGAGCTCAATAGCTACAAAAGCGTATTCTACCATAAATATTTTAATAATATGGAACAACCTGAGCAAAAATATCATCTGGGTTACATGCTAATTGAGCTTTCTGTTGAGACTTCATGTGTGATTACTTACAGTAGCTGTCATCAGTCAACAAGACACATCCCGAGTAATTTCATTAGAGCTCACACTCTCATGGTATGGTGCAATACAAGGACAGGTTTAGCCATCAACACCTGTGTAAGCAATAGCATTAGTCGGGCGGCTTTAGCTTGTTTGGGTAGCACTCACGTCAAGAAGATAGCGGTTACAACACAAGGTCAAGGTTTTCTTTATTGTCCCCGAGGGGCAATTTGTGTTACGTTACGTGTTTTCAATCATTCCCCTTAACAACAAAGAATCATCAAATCTACCTCCACATCTAAATCATTTCAGTTTCCAGAGCGGAAATCGAAGGAACAAGGCGCAGGTTTTACGCAAACAAACGGGTATTTATTGGAATTAAACACTCACCACGACTGCCAACAATAACCGACAATAAACCAGATGAAAACCCTGAACAAAATGCCCACATAAAACCCCCAGGTGCAAACAATAGACAATCAGTGTGAACAGCCCTGAGACAGGGAGTGCTAGGGAAGTGTATGTCTGGCACACCGAGGCGGGAGCACTCCGGCCCCGGTAACGGTAGGTGGGGTGAGCCGCCCATCGGCGACGCGGCCCTGGACGTTACACCGTCATAGTGCTTTGTAATCAAAATGTAATGACAGTGCTTCCGTGACTAGATGTCATACTAGAGCACCAGCTGTGACAACAAAAAACAGAATTAAAATCTTGGATTACAACACACGGTTAGATGTTCTGAAATCTGTGCTGAAAGTCTGATAACTTGATAAGTTATAAGTCTGATTTTTGAAAGATCAACCGACTACCCAGAAGTGAGGATGTCGATTTTCACTGGCGGTTAGCATTGCCACTCACAAAGTCCGTAATTGCAGTGTGACGTTAGCGCGCTGCTTTATTGACTAATTTCAGTTGTTAAATGCATTTTAGCAGTAACCAAAGACTACTTATCTAACAGCTAAAAAACCTGAAAACACACAGATTCATGTTGATAAGTTGCTCAACAAAATCCTCTGTAATTTTAATGTCATGACATTTTGTCATTGTGCATTGTCAATCAAAATACCTCCTGTCAAGTAGGCAGATCTTGACGCAGCTATCCAGCTTCTTGTGATACTTATTTTGCTAGGACTATACTGTCCTGAGACCATGTACTGTTAGCCTCATGAGGCCATCCTGATCTTACAAGCTCTAGTTTGACTCAATGTATACCTACAATAGGCCGATTAATAAGTGACTCCTCAATCCCACCTTTGACCACCCTGCATTAGCGTACATTCCATTAAGCATATGTGCTATGTGCTACCACTAATGTTTAACACGGCTGATTAGCATATTCGCTTGTCCATCAACAATGCATATTACAATGAGATACGTAAACTAAATGACCTAGCCAATTCACACCGAATCCGGGAAGATCCCCCCGGCAGCACATCTCTGTGTGATCGGGGGTTTATCAACACGCCTTTGAAGCGGCGGCCGCGCATTTAGCGGCTCGTCTTGGTGTGATTGAGCCCTAACTGTGTGTGATGTAACACGCCACCATATGTCTGTCTATAAGAAAATATGTCTCGTTTTGGTCCATCCATCTTCAACCGCTTATCCGTGGTCGTGTCGCGGTGGCAGCAGCCCAAACTTTCCTTCCCATGTTATGTTTTAATATGATAGTTAATATATATTAGATACAGGCTTCATATTCATTCTGCCGTCATTCACCTGTAGTTTTTAACCTTCCAACCCTCAGTGATGCACATTGACAAATTTAAAGTGAAAAAACATATTCTGCATATATCTTTTTATTATTCATTATGTCTGTATATGAATTATGCATGCAAAATTAATCTGGTGTGTGGGTCAAATACAACATCTATTAACCAGGATTTTACATTTACATTTCACATCCTAGCATAAGGCATTGTACAGTCCCACTATAAATGACACTCCACAATAGCTTGGTCACATCTTTACAGAGACAAAATGCATTAGCATGCGTTCCTTCCCCACCGTCAGTCACAGGAAATGAGATCATTAAGATCCATTTTGCACTAATGTCTGCCAGCTCTACAGCGGTATACTGTAAATGTAATCCCAACAGTGTTCCGGAGAGTGTTTTTCCTCTGTTTTGCCAGGGCCTGCAAGCTCTCCTAGGAATTAGACTCTCAGATCCAGCCTTTGGCCAAAACATCTGAGCAGCTGTAGGAGAAAACACTTTGTTCATTTTCTAATTAAACATTCCATATTCACCTTGCTTCGAGTGTGCTTTGATATACATGGTTCAAAGTTGGTTAATTCAAGCCTTATGTTTTCTTCCCTTAGCTGCTGCCATCTAGCTCATATACTGTAGACACACGTGAAACATTTAAAAGATGATTTGAAGACGAAGAAAAACCCACAGTAATTAATACTAAGGGAAGCAAATAATAAAATAATGCAAGACAGAGAACACAGGTGTTTAAAGCCAGAGCTAAGCTCTCTATAATTAGGAGATTACCATCTGTATCTATACAAATGTGGCCTGGCGCGTTTTTCTCCCCTTATCATGTCCACGAGGGAGACATTCCTTCTGATCCATAAGCTCTCTCAAATAAATAAATAAGTAAATGAATGAGTAATACGTAACTGTTATCATTTCTGCCTGTGCTAGAAGCCACAAGTGGAGAATTGGCCTGCATACTGTACACACACACATACACACACTTGTTAGAAAGAACAGGAAATCCTTTGGAAATACCTGGCTCTCCGTGGTAAAGTACCCCTAAGCCTTCAGTGTTTCACACCTTACCTGAACATTGTGTCACCGTCTCTGCAGATTTAGTACGTTGCAGAACACCATGCAAGGTGGCTTTGTATTCCTAAACAACTAGCTGTTTTGTAAGGCAAGCTACTACCTGAAACAAGCCATGAGTAGAACTATTGTAGTCTGTAAATTCATATAACGATGACGATCATTGCAGAATGGTGGTTAATATATATGCAATTGATCTCTGTGTAGATAAAGGCCATTGTGGTGAATTTTCTGACGTCAAATGATGTTAACTTAGTAATAGTAATTCTGGAGAAAGCTTTTTGAAACTTGAACTAAATCAAAACAAAATCCCATCTCCATTCAGTGCCATAGGGTAATCCCTCAGATCCACCGGCCCACACGTTGGAAATGCATTGAAAAAGCTAGGATGATGCAGTGGTGTGCAGTCTGCTCCATTTATTTTTTCAGCATGCAGAGAACGGTAAACTAGTGAGCTGCAGGAAGATATTTGTGAGGAGAGACGTAAATTTGACACAAACTGTATTACATTCACTTACTATACGTTTTTAACCTTTTAAGTAAGCCACTCTTTGCCATACCAGCAGGGAATGTATTGATTTACCAGGGATGTACTGTATATGTTTCAGTTTGCTTTGATGTGTCGATTAGATTTGGTGTCGAAGCTGCGTTAAACTAATAAGACCACACAACACACACATTGCTAGAAAATAGGCAGAATGTCAGTGAAGGACAAACCGTCCTTTAACTGGAGAGCCAGTAGTTTGAGTCTCCTCGACCTAATGTATGTCAGTGGTAAGATACAAGGCTCTTGCTGGTCAAGTAGAGCTTCTCTGACCCTATAGCTGAACAGGCAATATATAAAAGTCTTCCCTCATCATGTAATATTTCTCATATTGGTGTAATTTAATACAAGGTGCACCGTTCTAATTACTACATCCCACAAAGGCTTGCTGTAATTTAGCCCTAATTTGCTTATTTAAATAGTCATTAAAACCTTGTTAAACTCATGCTGTTTGCTAATTTTACTTTAAGATACGAGCTAATGTGTTCCTTTCATCGACCAACATGCGTTTGATTTGTTTTCAAAGGTAGACATATGACTGGTAGCGGAATAATTCTAACTATAATCTTATAAACAGAAAAAGAGCAAAAAAAATGTTCACAACTGCACTTGTTGATGTCGCTGTGTGTACACAAGCATTCTACCTTTTATAAATGTTATGAATTAACCATAATTCTACTGTTAGGCTTGGTGACGAGTCTCTGAGAACAGCATGCCAGTCTCAGTTTTGGAACTGCTTGAAAAGCTCCTGCCCTGTGGAGGGGGAAATTAATGTACATGCCTTCAGAACTAAGACAAGCTCTGGTTGATCACATCCAGCCAGAGCCTTGTGCTTTACATCACATCCAGCCAGAGCCCTGTGCTTTACATCACATCCAACCAGAGCCCTGTGCTTTACATCACATCCAGCCAGAACCCTGTGCTTTACATCACATCCAACCAGAGCCCTGTGCTTAACATCACATCCAACCAGAGCCCTGTGCTTAACATCACATCCAACCAGAGCCTTGTCATTTACATCACATCCAACCAGAGCCTTGTGCTTTACATCACATCCAACCAGAGCCTTGTGCTTTACATCACATCCAACCAGAGCCTTGTGCTTTACATCACATTCAACCAGAGCCCTGTGCTTTACATCACATTCAACCAGAGCCCTGTGCTTAACATCACATCCAACCAGAGCCCTGTGCTTTACATCACATCCAACCAGAGCCTTGTGCTTAACATCACATCCAACCAGAGCCTTGTGCTTTACATCACATTCAACCAGAGCCCTGTGCTTAACATCACATCCAACCAGAGCCTTGTGCTTAACATCACATCCAGCCAGAGCCCTGTGCTTTACATCACATCCAACCAGAGCCTTGTGCTTTACATAACATCCAACCAGAGCCCTGTGCATTACATCACATCCAACCAGAGCCTTGTGCTTTACATCACATCCAACCAGAGCCCTGTGCTTAACATCACATCCAACCAGAGCCTTGTGCTTAAGATCACATCCAACCAGAGCCTTGTGCTTAACATCACATTCAACCACAGCCCTGTGCTTAACATCACATCCAACCAGAGCCTTGTGCTTAACATCACATCCAACCAGAGCCTTGTGCTTAACATCACATTCAACCACAGCCCTGTGCTTAACATCACATCCAACCACAGCCCTGTGCTTAACATCACATCCAACCAGAGCCTTGTGCTTTACATCACATCCAACCAGAGCCCTGTGCATTACATCACATCCAACCAGAGCCCTGTGCATTACATCACATCCAACCATAGCCTTGTGCTTAACATCACATCCAGCCAGAGCTCTGTGCTTAACATCACATCCAACCAGAGCCTTGTCATTTACATCACATCCAACCAGAGCCTTATCATTTACATCACATCCAACCAGAGCCCTGTGCTTTACATCACATCCAACCAGAGCCCTGTGCTTAACACCACATCCAACCAGAGCCCTGTGCTTTACATCACATCCAACCAGAGCCCTGTGCTTAACATCACATCCAACCAGAGCCCTGTGCTTAACATCACATCCAACCAGAGCCTTGTCATTTACATCACATCCAACCAGAGCCTTGTGCTTTACATCACATCCAACCAGAGCCTTGTGCTTTACATCACATCCAACCAGAGCCTTGTGCTTTACATCACATTCAACCAGAGCCCTGTGCTTTACATCACATTCAACCAGAGCCCTGTGCTTAACATCACATCCAACCAGAGCCCTGTGCTTTACATCACATCCAACCAGAGCCTTGTGCTTAACATCACATCCAACCAGAGCCTTGTGCTTTACATCACATTCAACCAGAGCCCTGTGCTTAACATCACATCCAACCAGAGCCTTGTGCTTAACATCACATCCAGCCAGAGCCCTGTGCTTTACATCACATCCAACCAGAGCCTTGTGCTTTACATAACATCCAACCAGAGCCCTGTGCATTACATCACATCCAACCAGAGCCTTGTGCTTTACATCACATCCAACCAGAGCCCTGTGCTTAACATCACATCCAACCAGAGCCTTGTGCTTAAGATCACATCCAACCAGAGCCTTGTGCTTAACATCACATTCAACCACAGCCCTGTGCTTAACATCACATCCAACCAGAGCCTTGTGCTTAACATCACATCCAACCAGAGCCTTGTGCTTAACATCACATTCAACCACAGCCCTGTGCTTAACATCACATCCAACCACAGCCCTGTGCTTAACATCACATCCAACCAGAGCCTTGTGCTTTACATCACATCCAACCAGAGCCCTGTGCATTACATCACATCCAACCAGAGCCCTGTGCATTACATCACATCCAACCATAGCCTTGTGCTTAACATCACATCCAGCCAGAGCTCTGTGCTTAACATCACATCCAACCAGAGCCTTGTCATTTACATCACATCCAACCAGAGCCTTATCATTTACATCACATCCAACCAGAGCCCTGTGCTTTACATCACATCCAACCAGAGCCCTGTGCTTAACACCACATCCAACCAGAGCCCTGTGCTTTACATCACATCCAACCAGAGCCTTGTCATTTACATCACATCCAACCAGAGCCCTGTGCTTTACATCACATCCAACCAGAGCCTTGTCATTTACAACACATCCAACGAGAGCCCTGTGTATTAGATCCACAGGTCTGAATGCTGGCGGAATACATGTTTTCATTTGTTCACACAGCGATAGATGGCGTTTGATTCAAAACAGTAATCATGGCGGCTGCCGGAGGGGAGGGGTTGGCTGCAGTCCAAACGATCAGCCGGGGCCGTGGAGCCAGACAAGCTGTGCTCTGCAGAGAGCTTGTAATAGATTGCAGCGATTCACCCTGGACGTGCTGTTGGGCAGGTGCAACACGCAGCAATCCACCACGTCCTTCCGTCTGACTATAAATCACACATTTCTAATAAGCCACACCAGCAATTAGACCGAACGTGTTGAGCTGGTGACTATATTTCTGGTGGACCTTCCCTACCCCACACCCCCCACACACACACACACCTCCCACCACCACCTAAATGCATTGATACAAATTATTGTTTAAATTGACAACTAACAGTGAGTGAACATTTGCATCCATTATTGTGTGCCGTGCAGCTTTTGGTCTACAAATGATGGAGGACGTGACAGTATGCTATTTGTGCCTCATCCGTCCGAACATGTTCTCAGTGCCAATGCAGCGTGTGGAACTAAATAAAGTTAGCAGTTGGGAAGTGATATATTGGACAGCATACTGGGAGACTAAGAGAAAGAAAGCATGTAGTTACATAACCATACAGTGCCGTATACAGTGTCTATATCTGCTGAGGTACTGTGGTCCCTACACAAATCCTCAAAGGTCACTAGATGATTTAAGCTATTTCTGCCCACTGAAGCTCAGAGGAGCGTTACGGCCATTTTCTCCATCTGCCTCCGCACCCCTCCAACCCCCAGCAAGCCACAGGAGACATATGTCTCTGAGCTACTCCTTTCCAATTCCACAAACCCTCACGGTCAGCCAGGTTTAATCCTAGCAGAGCCAGGGCATCCAGCGGTAATGGTTATACTTCTTAGTTAGCTGGACTGTGAGGCGTGACAGCCATTAGTCACAGGAGCCGGGCCTGAACGGGACTGAACAAGCCTGAATGAGACTGAGCATGACCTAATGGGCCTAAACCGGCCATTAACAGGAATGAACGAGACCGAACTAGACCGAACTTTACCAAACTAGGCTGAACAAGACTTGACCGAACTAAGCCGAACTAGACAGAACTAGACTGAACGGGCCTGAGCTGGGATTGAAGCAGGCAAGGTTACAGTTTACAGGGAAACCGCATTCATGGAGTAGAGGTCATCGCTTGATACTATGAGGTGTATATTAGCGATATTTAATACATACTTTTTATAACGTCTAAAACGGTTACTAACACTATATTAGTGTAACTAAGATATTCACTGGAAATATGTTTTTATTTTTATTCTTGTATTGTTAGAAAACTATCATTGCATCATTAGCAAGGCTAGCTAGCTGGCTACTATGGCAGTTGTACATACACGAACACATTGTGTGCCGGAGGATTGTTTTCGTTAAAAAAAAAGCTTCAAACTGCTCTTTATTGCAGAGTACGCTGCTACTAAAAAGGCAGTGCAATGCGCCTTGTGTTTTGGAACCTGAAAAGCATGTCCTGTGGGATCATAATCTCACAGAGCCAGCCTTTCCTTCGGGAAAGTCTGGGACACAGCGCTGGCTAACTGCATCAGTTCCCGCCTACTTGACATACAAGGTATTTTGATTGACCTGCACGACTACAAACTACGTAACTCAATGACCAAGTAGAGTTTGGCTGTTTTACAGGTCTTGTAAATCTGTAAAATGAGTAGGCTATGGTTACTGATTAAAATCAATTGAACATTTTCCATTAGTAAATAAAGCACTGCGCTATCGTTGCACCGGAAATGAAGGAGACATACTTGTGAGTGACAACTCTAACAGCTAAGGAACATCGAGAGTATTACTTCCCGAAGGTCAGAGAGTAAAGTGTGGAGCTTACGGGGTCTATGCATCAGAAGTTCAGCACAGATTTGCTGATGTGACGTAGTGGTAATGAACGGAAGAGGCTGAGACTAGTTGGATCATAACCTTAGACTGACCTTTGCCACTGACATGCCAGAGGAATTGTTGTCACAACTCCATCTGGGGACCCGTCCATTGAAAGTGTTTGTAAAGGGCAGGTACTTAAAAAAATGGTTGGCAGTTGATTGGATGAACCAGCTGCTCGTTTTAGCTATCAATATGACGCGTATAGATATCAACATGACGCTGATTGGTAAGTTCAGTTGCTACTTGGACACAAAAATGATTCCTAGGCTTTCCAGGCTGATTCTCACGGCAAAATTCGGCACCCTACTTGAAATCTAGCATACGTGAATGAGCGTCTTGTCCCTATAAACGGTCACTAAAACTCCCTGAATAAATATTCACTGCAATGATGGCAAAACCCAACAGAAACCCTACAAAAGTAATTTCACCTAATCACTAGAGGTTCGTGGTTACTGGGGAATGGACAAACTTTTGACATATTTGAGACACATATAATATTACTAATAATTTTATTCCATCCAACACCAAAAAAAGGCACAGGATATGTAGCAAGATATAGCCTAATCGAATATAGCACCTAGGAAAAATACACCCGTGCATATAATACCGGCACTATATAGATTTAGTATAAAAGCCATTAGTTCAATATGGAACTGGTGTCCAACCAATATCTTATAGATTTACTTTTCAAAATGTTATCAGTTTCACAACATCTTGTTTCTTCCTTCTGACATTAGAGTCAGAGTTTCCCATTTTATCCCATTTTTGTGCGTATGTTTGCGTGGAGGACCACACATTATCCCATCAAGTCTTATTATAGATCACAACCTTTGCCTGCAAAGCGGCGTACGCACATTTCCAACCCTGTTTTGTGCATACGCAACGTTTACAAATGAGACCGCTGATATCTATCAGCTGATTGCTAAGCATACATTTTGCCAAACTAGTTCAGGGTGCGTTATATAAACAGCCTTAGCCTCTTCATTCCCTTTGCATCCTCTGTGAGCATTTTTACAACGTGCCACCACAACCCCGTCTCCGCCTGTCATGCTGTGTCTGACTTAATCAATGTCATGCTGTTGTCGTTAATGCTTGCTCTGCTCTGTACCCTGTGGACCACTCCCTGTGTGTGTGGGGAGGAGGGGGGGGGGGGGGGGGGGGTCT